>JAXBDA010008193.1:0-15463 GCA_036023075.1 Gaultheria prostrata | reverse complement strand
TATCAACACTCCAATAACACTCTCTATTACCCTCCCTATTTTTAATAAAATATAATATATGGGGCAAAAGTAAGAGAGAGAGAATAAAAAAAGAAAAAAAGAAGAAAAATAGCCAGTTAAAGAGGGGGGAGGAGAGAGAGAAAGAATAAAAAAAATGGGTAGGGAATGAATAGTGCCTCCCTAAATGAGGAGGATTTTAGGGAGGTACTATTCATTTTTGTATTTTAGGGAGGGGTTTAGAGAGTCTCTTGGAGCCTAACTTTGGGATTTGGCTCCCTAAAATAGGGATGAGAGCCAATTTAGGGAGTTTGTTGGGCTTGCTCTCAGGCAATTGGTATACTTTCTGGTTTCAATGAGTGGAAAAGTGAAAAGAAAGAGAAGAACCAAATTCTCCACCTTTTTTTTTTTTTCTTTCTAAATGCCTGATGACAAGTTTGATACTACTCCCTCCGTCCCTTTTATAATGTGTACATTTTTATTTTGGGCTGTTCTTTAATAAGTGTGTGTTTTGAAAAATTAGTGGATACATTTCCTATTTTTCCCTTAAAAGTAGATTCCTTTTTAAAAAGTTAGTGAATATTATTATATTGATAAGGGTAAATAATGGAAGTAGATATAAAAGTTGTAAAAATTGATGTGAGAGAAAAATAGTTGAAATTTCCATGTAACACACTTAAAAAGGGACGGAGGGAGTACTATATATCTTTCTTTAGCACGGTGAGTTTTTTTTTTGTTATTTGTTATTCCTACTCTATTACATGGAGGGAGGGGGGAGTGAAACTCGATCCCGAGATGCAGTGTGTGGCATCCAAGAACTCGACCGCATAAACTAGCCACCACTTGCTAGCACGGTGAGGTTAAGCGACGAAAACTTGTCTATTTGGAAAAGAATACCGTTTTGCTTGCTATTGATTAGATAAATAGTAAATGACTATCACAACTCTGGACCTGCTCCTAGCGATGAACATTCCCTCCGTCCAATTTTTTACAATTCAATATTTTATTTTGGACTATTTCTTAATTATTTTCTATTTTTATTAAAATACTTTTAATGTTTTCCTGAGTAGATTTCAAAAAGGTTAGATTTACCATGTAAAGACGGAGGGAGTGTCATTTTATTGAATGCAATGCTGTTTAGTTTCAAATGCTTCTTATCTCTTTCTATCTGACAACCTAGAAATTAAGCTACTCTCTTCGTCCCATTTTGTTTGTTCACTATGATTATGCGCGTCTTTTTTGAACTTTTGTAGTTTTCAATCTATAATGTATTTTATTTGCAATATGCAAGGGCGGAGGGAGCAAGGTACAAGAAGGGTCACTTGACCTCTCTCATTTTAATTTCTCACAAAGATTTTTGATACTTTGGAGCTAAATTTTGCATTTGTGACCCCGTAAAAATTTCATAAATTGCCCCAACTTACTTAAATAAATAGAATTCTCAAATTTTTTCTTCTTTTCGAGAGTTGATTGTATTACAAATTAGGCTATCATTCATTATTTTCGAAATATAATAAGTTATTGGGAAGAACTATAAGGCAAAAATGCATTAATTTATCATTGTATATCTATGTTATAGTTGACCTCTTAATTTAGTTATTTTTTTGCACGAGCAAATAGAAAAAAGTAACTTGCATATATATCTAATTTTACCCCGCTAACCTAAAATCCTGGCTCCGCCCTCGGCAATATGGATCTTATTTGATAGATCTCAATTAGTTCTATTAGACAAATTTTTTAAAAACATTCTAAATAAAAAGATATAAACCTTTGAAAATGGCAGAGATATTCGTAGTGAGCAAACAAAATGGGGCAGAGGGAGTACGTTTTTACCTTGGATTCTCCTGCCAAGCAAACAACCTTTTCAACTTATGTTCTACATTCTAGTTGGTGTGCGACCACTGTCCTAAGTAAGGGTCTACTTCTAGAAACTTTTTTAAATTGTTATAATTCGGATCAAATTGATTAAGTTGTGGGAATCAGATGCTAATAAGTCCACTACAAGCTAGTGATATACCTTTTTTTTTTGGTTAATTTTTTATAATCGGATATCCGGGCTAGTTTGCGCGTACCTCGACTAATTCCGGGGCCCTGGAAGAAATGACCGGACATAACACCCTAGTGGCCCCAAAGTTTGTTGGCAAGAGAAATCGAACCTGAGATCTTAGATGAGAGCAAACCCTTGGCTAAGTCCCAATGCAAACCACTTTACCAAACCCTTGGGGTTAGATAACCGAGGGGGTGGTGCTGCGCAGCCTTGTGCTGCGCAGCGTGCTGTGCGGCGGCTTTCGGTGCCGCGCCGACATTATTCCGACGATCCGAGAAGTCCACCGCGTAGAAACACCAAATCACTCATAAAAATGATATGGCAAATTTTGAATGGTAGTTTTGTATTTGAAGAATCTCTTGGAGCACATAAAACCAAGTGCAAGTGTGTAATTTTCAGGTCGCAAACTTTTGTAATAAGATTCTTTAGAGAAGGAATGCTCAAGTAGCACCTTTAAAACTTTGGGAAAAATAGAACTAAAAATTCCACTAGAGTATAAATCACGGAAGAAATATAAAAACTGCAGCGAATAAATTTGAAATGCAGCGAGACACAAACGATTTTTACTTGGTTTCCTCAAAATTTGAGGGACGCTCATGGGACCGAAGTCCGATTTCACTAGCAACAAAGTTTTACAAATGGGTTTACAAGAGATTCAAGAATCTCACAAATCACCATGAGGTATATTCCAACAAATTATAACCAATAAGAGGAAAGACTTCACCAATTATAGATGAACAAAACCCTCCAATTACAGCTGAAAGTAGGAGCCCCAAACTAAGAACAAAATCTGTCTCAATGTGCACAAACAAGCTAGCTGCTGGAAGATTTGCTTCAGTGGAGGGAAAATGGCAGCATTTGATATTTCCTTCGTGCCCACTTTCATCCGGGCCCTTGATATATATTTGGTTGCTCAAGCCCTCCCACTTACTATTAACTATTAAGTCATACAAAAAAAAAAGATATACAAGTAAAAAAAATAAAAATTCAAGGTTACATTGTGCTTTTAGCTTGAATTACATAAAAAATCTACGTCAAAATGTAACCCCAATTATAGTACTTTAAGATTAGCACGATCTGATTAAAAAAAACTAACTTTTCCTTGCATTTTTTGAAGCAAATTCTTCAATTGAGTCATCGTACTTTGTTTATCAAATTACTTTTAGGGCCCATTCCACTAACTTTTGATTTTTTGGCGATTTATAAATTAGTTAATACTCCCTCCGTCCCTTTTTAAGTGATCCGATCTGCTTGGGAAACGTGTATTTTTGTGGACGTTAAAAAAGGCACTTCTGTAGAACATTTTTAATTTTTTTTTGCACCAAATTAAAGTACTCAATGAGCACTTTAATTTGGTATAAAAAAAATCAAAAAATTATATAGAGAAATATGTTTTTTAGGGGTTTGAAATTGCATGTATTCCCGTATGGATCATTTAAAAAGGGACGAAGAGAGTATATGTGAGGAGAATAACCTGTATCGAGATGAATGAAAAGTAAAAAAGTCTGAAAATCCTCTGATAGAAATCATGCAATAACCTGTATCGAGATGAATGAAAAGTAAAAAAAAGTCCGAAAATCCTTCGATAGAAATCACGCCTCATTTTCAATTAAGATCACTGCCAATATACTGAATCTCTCTTTGTGACATAGTAGTACGAAGGTAAAGTTTTTTTAACTTTAACTTAAGATAATCATATGAAGATATGATTGTAAAAAAATTTAAAAAAGAAAATAAGAAAATTTGCTTCATATTTTAACTGTGATTTGTGTGAAAAAAACATGATAAACCGTGTTAGATCCACTGTAAGGACCCCTAAATTTAAACTCCATTTTAATGTACAATTGGTATAGACTAAATTTAATACTGTTAAAGCATGTATTCGCAAATGTATATGTACGAGAATGTGTGTATCTTGATGTACTGAGGGTTCAATGAATGGTTTGGGATGTTTATTTCGAGGTTGTGACGTGGTTTGAGAATGTTAAAAATATGAAAATAACGATCGGGAGTCGAATTGGTGGAACTATGATGAAATTCTAGAAAATTCCCAAGAGATACCAGTCTCCACTTTTTGCCACTACCGGTATCTCACGAACAGAAGGTTTTGGGTGGGAGATACCGGTATCACTTTTTGCCACTACCGTATCTAGTGTCTTTTTTCTGTAACTTTTTGTGCTCGATTTGGGGCTTCTATAAATAGAACCCTTAGCTCATTTTTCACCTCCACACCCCGTTTTTGAGCTCTAGACCTCTTCCCTCCCACCTCTCTTTAGAAATTACACCAAAAAATTTAATTTCTGCACAAACCCACCTCCAATCTTGAAGATTCTCGCATTTCCAAGCTCGATTATCACTTGGATCGTGAATTTCTCTCTCCCTAAGGTAATGACTGATTTTCTTGGGCTTAGTTACTCTTGCTCCATGTTTTTCTCTCTCTCCCTTTGATTGTGAGTGAAACCTCACTCTAGTAACTCGTTTTTGACTTGATCTAGTCTCTTGATCGTGTAGTAGACCTTGGGTGAAGTTCGTTCTTGGAGTTTGGGATCTAAATTGGTTGGGTACTCTAGGGTTTTGCTCAAAACCCATCTTGGTAGGGAAATTTCTATTTCTACTAAGTGTATGTTATGTGTTTGTGTGTGTATTGCTTCACATTTGGTCAATCTCTCTCATGCCTTGTTGAACTCTTTTGAGAAACCCATTTGTTGCAAGTCTTTTCTTTGATTGGTCCTATAGATCTCTAATTTTGTAGTTAAATCCTTGCCAAGTTGATGATTCTACTCTCATTCATGTTTATTGGATGTTATGTCGGATACATGTCGTGGAAACGCATCGTGAACACGTGTCGATATGCGGTATGGGTTAGTAACGCCTCGCTAACGAAATGAATGGGGACACCTGTGTGAAACGCAATGAGCAAACGATTAAGAATATGAAAATTTGAAAAGACTTACACGAGGTCTCTCGATACCTGGAATTTACACGGGGTCTCTTGATGCTCGGAATGACACTAGGACCATCCAATGGATGTGTTGCTAGGAAAATGCCTTGGCTAAGGGAAAGATTACACGGGATCATAAGATGCCCGAAATTACCCTAGGACCGCTTCCAGGCGTGTTGGCAGGAATTACTACAACTTAAAGGAAACGAAGAATTGATGACACAACGAATGGAACGAGTTGACACATGTGAGGAGTCGGGTACGTGTCGAATACACGTCGGGTACGATTAGGGAGAAGTAAAGTAACTTAGGACTTATGAGTGTGTGTTTATGCCTTTGGCTATTGGAAACCCCTTGAAATCATTGTGTGCCTATCGTCTTCATTTCTCATCTAGCACTTGCATTTCGTTGCATTTAGTATTGATAGACTTTTCTCTATTGGGCTAGTGAGTTCACCGTAACCATTTTAGGCACCCCACATGGAGCATGATAAGGATTTGCTTAGAGTGTGTGCATTCACGTTTTGAAAGCTTAATGGATGAGTTATGACATCATCTTAGAACTTATTATTTTTGAAATGAGATGATCTTGTAACTTCATTTGATTCATTTCTTTTGACTTGGGTTTGTAATAACATTTAAACCAGTGTAATTATTTTGGGGGCGCGGATGCCACATGGGAAATGTTTATGTTTGACTTTGACTTGGAACTAAATTTGACTTGGATTATGGAATTGGTTGACTTTCCATATGGATTTATGAAATGTTTATGTTCTAAAATTTGAGGGTGTCCATGTGGATGATTTTTTTAATGAAATGCAAGAACAAATTACTTGTACATTAATGTTGTATTTGTTAAATGCAAAATTTCTAGTAAAAGCAATTTAATAATGCAATTTTCTTAATATTGTGAATTTTTATAATTTAGTAAGTACATTAATGTTTTTATTTTGTAAGTTAGTAAGTACTAACAAAAAGAGCCCAATGGTAAGTTATGCCCAAAAAAAAAAAGATGAGTAAAAGGGATGGAACAGGGGTTCTCGAATGAGTCATGGTTTTGGGTGATGAACCGATGTTATTAGGACAAAAGATGAGTTTTTACCTTGCAGGGTCACTGCTCTCGGGGGGAGGGCACGCTGAGAATCGAACCCAGCTGACCAATATTTTTAGCAACGGCCAATGGCCAAGGAACCAACTAATGTTTTGTGTTTAGATTTGCATATAACTTAAGATAATTTTTATTTTTATTTTTTGCCCCTTCTTCGGAGTTGCCCAAGCATGGAGTCTGGACCAGTGGTGGAGCCACATGGAGACCAGCCCACACTAGATTTTTGAGGAGGAATTTTTTATTTTTTTTAGAAAATATAAATTGGTACATCACTTTTTTTTTTTATACTTACACAAAATTAATTAGTGCCATTCGGGAGTCATTACTTGGTGTTATAATGTAATTTTCCTAAGCATATTTATGTGGGACTCAAGACTAAATATATGAGTTTTAACTGAATATGAGATGAATGCCCATAAAAAAAGTGTTGGAGAAGAGAGTTAGGGCATCACATAGCGATGCCCTAGAGCCACTGAATATTTAATTACTTACAAACAAGTCTCAATTCATTGAATTTTTGCCTCGAAACTACATGTTTGCGGACTCCAGACCTCCACTGACTCGAATTCCAGACCTCCTCCCCCTTGGAAGCCAGTCGAGAGTCATTTCATAAAATGTAAGTCATGCGAAACTTATTTCAAATGAAAAATGAGACATGTTGGAAATTCTTTGAGAAGAGATTTTTTTCACAATAAAAGTACTGGCATTTATGAATAGTGCCCTCACTAACCCAATTTTCTGACTACGCCACTGGTCTAGACTCACACCTGAGCCAGCCCACCCTTACACACAAACACAAAGTGCGCTCACGTTATTCACTTTCTTCAAAAGGCTACTGATTGTTTTCTCCCATGATGCACAAGACCATTTTGCTTTCAATGGAAACTAACAAAATATGTGCCACACGTGTTTCCAACTGAAAAAAGTATGTGTAGAAACTAGGGCGGTTCATGGATGGGTTCCGAGCGGATCGGTTCGGTTCTCAATCCGATCCGTTCGTGGTGGATTGTCGTTTTGTGCATCTGCAACCCGTCCATGAGTGATATACGGATGGGTCGGTTCGGTTACGAATTGGGCGGATTTGACGGATCAAAGAAGGATTATTCGACGGATCGAGCGGATCAAACCTGAACCAAACCGAACTGCATCTGACAAAATAAAAATATTATGATTCGCATCCATCCGTAACATACCTCGAGTGGGTTTGCGGATGGTTCGGTTTAGATGGATTAGACGGATTAGACGATCCGCTCGGCGGCTCTACTAGAAACTTCTATAGAAAAAACAAGTCCAAAGTAATTTTTGGGCCAAAACAAATTGGGCCTCCTCAAAATTATATAACGATTCCAAGTCCTGAAACATAAATGTTTTGCTGAAGTTCCGAAATCTCTCAAAAGTGTTTTAAACTCTTGGCTCCGGCTTTAGTCGGACTCTTCGCTGCGGACAGTTGATACGAGTCTTTAAAAACTAGTCGATGTGTGTAAGTTAGGAGGTGTTTGACTCACTCCTTCTTGCATTTTCAACTTCTCATTTTTTACTTATGGGTGTTTGGCTCTCAAATGCCAAAATACATTATGGCAAAACACATTTTTAGATTTTGACATTAGAGGCAAGAAGTGAAAATGAGCTATGAAGGAGCTTTTTAACTTCTCATTTTGGTTAACAAAAGGACCTTCAGAATGTATTCTGTACATATCTCCTAAATACTATACCTATTGCAAAATACATATCTGCACATTTCTTTCAAACACTCCTACCATATTCAAAATACATTCTGATCATAATCCAAAAACTCAAAAAACCAAAAAGTTGAAAATGAGGCTCCTAAACACCTCATTAATTGAAGCCCATTCGGTAACCATTGAAATTATCGTTTTATCAACATGGGTTCCCAATTAGGGAGGGAATTGAAGGGGATCGAGGATTAATGCGGCTATATGGTAAAACTGGTTTTAAGTGAGAGAAAGCATAGAGGAGAGAGAGAAAAAAATGTGGGTCATCCGGTGGCGGCAAAGGAAGAGTCGTGACAACGGTGATGATGAAACGAAGATAATCGTTTGTTCTTTCAGCAAAGCAAATGAATCTTAGATTTAGGACAGTATCCATGATCCGCTTCGACAGGGAAGGGTATAATAGGAGCCATAAAGGTGAAGTCTGAGTTGATCCAAGCGGAAATAAGAGTTGAGTTTTGAAACATTATATTCATCCAATTAGAGCGTAAGCTGGTTCGAATATCCGAGTTATAAAAAAAAAATTGTTTGCTATATTGTGTGTGAACCAATCTAAAGCCACTTCGAGAAACTACGTTTTTATTACAAATTGTCACCACCTCATCTTCTAACAGTGATCACGGCATATGAAAAACTAAGAACATTTTCCGAAAATAGCCCCATGAAAGTGGGATGATTCATTGAATCAAGAATTTTTTCAGTGCCAAGCGGGCACGGCCACGTGGTGCAGAGCGCACATCTCGGCTGCGAAAAGTATTTTGGACGATTTAGATTTCTTCTTCTCTCTCTCTAAAATCTTTTTGGACGGCTACGATGCTCGCTCGGACACCCCATAAGCGGTGCCCGCTCGGCATTGAAAACTTCCTGCATAGAATCTTAATCACATTACAATGGGAAAATTCAATTCGATTTGGTGTGGGTTGACCGGCCTACTTAATTTTAAAGCTGTCCATGAACATTAGCCATAACTTGTCCCCATTTTTATGTTTTGGGGCCATAACTATTAGCTGTCTTAAATCTTTTATTAGGAGTACAAATAGACAGGAGAAGAGAAGAAAAAAAAACCCAAAGGACAACGAAAATACAGAAGAGGAAAGGTGACAGCATTGAATCTTGATTATCAATGCTAGCTGACAACCTCCAAGGTGGTTGGCAATAGGCATATACTTGTATTATACACCTACAAAATATAATACACCTACAAAATAGCCATATGAAATTGTTTACTGATTATCGATTTTAGTTGGTCACATGTTTTTTCAATTACTAGGTGTCCGGGTCTGCTTACGCGCCCCGATTAATCCTGGAGACTTAAATCCACTGTCCACTTGCGGGAGTCCCGAGTAAATGCAAAGCAAGAGCAAATTAAAGTCTGTACGGACTTGCCCCACATGAATTAATAGTAGGTTTCAAACCTGAGATCTTAGAAAGGGATTATACTGCACAGTGCACACCCTTTTATCACAGGTCTTGACGACCAGGCCGATCCTTCCGGGTTTGGTTGGTCACATGTTTCTTTCGCTGATCACATGGACCTCACTTAGCTTGCAGCTGTTAATTTTGGGTATGGCTGTGGGGTGTACTGGATGAAGCATCTTCCTATTCCTTCCAAGGTCATACTGATCATGGCTAAGTATTCAATGCAATGTTGGGTCTCACATGACATGGCCATATAATCATACAATACCAAACTTTGCGAGGGTATTTTCATTTGTGGGTCCTGAGTTGTGGACTTATTACCACTCTAGGTTTTCATGGTCGTGATAAGTCTTTTTTCGGTATATGTTGACAGTTTTACCCTTGAATTATACCGTTACACAGTCGGAAGTGTGATAACTTCGTAGTTCAAGTGTGATATCTTACACTGGACGGGTGACAATTTTACGGTGGAAGTGTTGAATGAATTGACGAAGTGTGTTGAATGGATATGGTTACGTATTATTGGAACACGCGCAATTCATGTTAACTAAAATTTGGACCCAACACATATATGCAGGGGACAATGTAGGTATGGTGTAAAGGATTCAACTCGTCTCCGATCCACATATAGTCAAATCTTTTGGGTTTGCTATAGGATTTAATTTGATTATCGGGTTTCCAAGTCATGCTAAGAAGCGGGAAAGATCTAGATTATACATAATGTTGCAGTAAAAACGAAAATGAGCTTATTGAAATCATACTCATCGATAGAGTAGAATGAAAAAAACGAATGGATGTAACGGATTTGAGAATATATTGCACGTGAAGGCTTTTATTTGGTTTTAATGTAAATAATACTTTTGGTCCATCTATTATTATAATGTGCCAAATTTGGAAAGATAGAAACCGGAAAAGTTTTGATAATATAGAGGTGGCAGCAGCTTGTGTGAGCCCCAAAAACATCCCTTTCGCCACTGAAATTTATGAGGCATTCAAATTCCCTCTCCACAACGGCTCATCGCATTCCTTACTTATTCGTTAGTTACCTCCTTTGACAGCAGGAGTGAAACTTAACACTGATGGATGCCTCTATGAAAGCAATGGGAAAGCGGGATTCGATGGATTATTCATAGATCATGAAGGACAATGGCTGCTAGGATTTTATGGGAAAATCATCTCCTTTTCAAGCTTGGAAACTGAACTTTGGGGAATTTACCTAATCCTATTGGAGCTATTGGAATGAAAAAATCTCTTTTTGTTTTGGTTTGACGATTAGGAATGTCCTGACCAACTTACACGCACCTCGATTATTCTCAAACTGATTTAAGAATTTACTTATTACGCTTTACGAAATAGATTATTCTCTTACAATAAGTCAACTCAAAAACAAACTTAAGCCAGTTTTTGACTTAGGCTATTGGAGCTATTGGATTGAAAGAATCTCTTTTTGTTTTGGTTTGACGGTTAGGAATGTCCTGACCAACTTACACACACCTCGATTATTATCCTTCTAGTTCGGTCAAGGACAAGTTATTCATGCCGAAATTAGGGGATTCACAACAAATTTCTCTCTTGTAACATCACTCTAAAATGTTGCGAATTGAAGTTTCGAACTCAGAATGTTGAGTTTATAGTTTATTCAGTTGCTACTTGACCTACTCTTTTTCGGGTTAAAGAATCTTTTTCTTTACGTGTGATCTTACACCCGAGTCTTCATAAGTTCATCTTTGGTTGGCCAAAACAACCACCGAAAAGTTTGGTCCGGTCATTAAAGAGAAATCAATTACTATTGTATTTCCATTTGGAGTAACAAAAAGTTTAGCCAATAGGATTAGGTGACAGTGGTACATTAAAGATCAAATCCGTACTATTTATTTAGCTTATCACATTCACACCAATTATCGATCCGAACCATCCGTTGATCCATTCGAGGTATGTACGGATGGGTTGCGGATCGTACAATACACAAGTTCACGGATCCGGATCGGATCCGGTTAAAACCGATCCTTCCGTGGCAAAAAAAAAAAACAGTCCAGTACACGTGTACGGTGTACACTAACCCAAATCTCTAACTCTAAGCCTCTCAGTCTCAACTTTCCCCCTTATTCTCTCCGCCTCTCAATTCTCACCCCCAGAGTCCCAGGCCCCCTCATTCTCTCCGGCGCTGTACGCCTCCTCCACACCGGCACACCCTAAGGCCTAATCGATTTGTGGACACTTGTGGTTCACAACATGTCCAACCAAATTGCAAGGCACGAAGGTGAGTCATCCGCACAATTCGAACATGCAACCTCGTGAACTCAAATCCCTCGAACTAAAGCCATTTATGAGTATGCTCTCCTAGTCTCCTGAACATTTTTTCTTAGGAAATTAAAAATGTTGTATCATCTCAGTATTTAATAAAACACGGCCCAAAACATACAGTTGTACTACCCATGACTCCAAACATAAAGCTCCATTAAAATTACTCCAAGACTTTTAAACTTTAGCGAAGGACAACTCTGTTTGGACACTGTTTTTACTGACTTTTCCGAATAAAGGTGTCGAGAGAGACCGAGGAGCGATGTTTAACAAAAAGGTCCGCATCATCTATTTCCCGTGAAAGAGAGGCAGTCCAACTCTGAATCGTTTATCAGTGTATTAAATGGTTTAGATTTCCTTGAAAACTCTTGGCTAGAGTTTTTGAAGAAATTCAAACATTGATTACGATAAATCGACAATTCAAAATTGGATTGCAGTAAAAAACTTGGACGGGAGTGGATCCATTTTCTTTACAAAATTACTACAAGAGAGAGAGAGAGAGAGAGAGAGAGAGAGAGTGTGTATACCACTTTAAATACTACCGTTGTAGTAAGCATTGTGTCCGCGGTTGTGGGGGAGAAGAAAGGTCTTAGCACCAGAGGAGAAAGAAATTAACAAACAGTCCTCAGAAATTTATAGTAGGAATGGAATTGAAGCAGGAAGAAGAAGTGGCAGAGCCAGTGAGTCCCACTGGGCAATATTTCAACAGTTCAGTCCTATCAATTTGTGTTCTTGGGGTTTTGGAATCACAAGTTCCAATTGATGACTCCCCAACAGTGCCTCTCCTTCAGGATGTCTTCCTCCCCATCAACCCACGCTTTTCCTCCATCATGGTATGCCATTATTTTGCATTTCTTCTCCCTTTCAACTTTCAATGTGGAATATGCCAAACCATTTCAAGGCTTAGTTTCCAGTATTTTCGGGCCAGTTACTATATTTTAACTAATGAAAATACCGGAACACTGAAGTGGAAACTCATCTTAAGTATCGCTGTGGATTCCGATTTGTTTGTCTACTTTTAGATTTATAAGTGTCCTAAAATATTTGTCCAATAAAATTTTCCTTAAACAAGTTGAAAGGTAAATGTGAAAAGTTGTACAATTTTTTTTGTAATCATTGTTTTCCATAAAAGAGTTGGATTTTATTGGACAAACAAATTAGGAAGAGAGAGTCATTTTGGTAAGCAAATCCGTTTTAGTAAGGATCGATATCATATCATATCTTATCATTCATGTTCAATCTGTAATAAGTCATTTTGTGACCACTAGATGATATTAAGAGGGTTCCTGGTGAGCGGCTCCTGGAGAGCGCCCTTAGTGAGCACATTCGGGCCCAGATTTTCCCAATTTGGACTCTTTCATGGAAAAATCCGGCCGTCGATTGCCGTGATGGACGACCCAGATGCGCTCATCAGCACCCCGGGATATTGCGATCTTTTCATTTGAAGTTAATTAAGAATATTTTTTTTATAACTGGATGTTTGGGCCAGCTTACTTGTACCTCGACTAATTCCAGGGCTATAGAGGTAATGACCAGGCATAACACCCGGTGGCACCAAGATTTCCCTGGCAGGTTATTAAGAACTTAAGACACCTATGTTTTTATTTTGGATTGTACCCTATTCACAAATTTTATAGAGTAAGAAACTATAATCTATCTCTACAGAAAGAGACTATTAATAGAAATTAGAAATTGAAAATTCTTCTAGATTAATGAGTATTTCAATTTGAATGAAAAAAATTACGACACGGGTAGGGATGAATTCATCCTATAATAAATTATATTTCAAATAAGATACTAGTAGTAATTTTTAATCAATCAATACAAGGTGTATGAGAAAGTATACTACAAATGTTACAGAGTTTTGTTCCAACGTTAATTTCATAATCTCTCGAAAGTAGCGTAAACCGACACCATAAATTGCCATAAGTAAAAGGGTATTTTAATTGTAGCAATGCTACAAACCAAGAAAATTTATCCAGAAATTGTCCAAAATTCAAAGTTAGTAGCTCGGATTCACTTGGGAATGAATCTGAGTCACTAAATACGAATTCTGAGTACTTTTCTGGGTGAATATTCACGGTACTTGGCATTTCCACCCAACCCCGTGGTACGAATTTAAGGCAATAGTTAAGACTGCATTGATTCCCCTCCCCCTAAATGCGGAAACTTTGCTAGGAATTCATGAACCTGGGGGCCTACCGTCGTAGGGCTGCCAACTTTCGATCTCAGTCGTCTCTTTCCACAATTAACGGTTCAGATTCACTAATGAATTCTTGTCGGTCAAAGTGCATTGATATTGATAGTAATGCAACTGTCAATCTAAACTGCTGATTGCCAAGATGGACAGTGCGGATGGGTTGGCAGGACCTTTCGTCCTTAAGGGACAGTAGAGCCCCACGTTCGGAATTCATTGCTTTCCGACCCACAATTTTACTGAAATATTTTCTCCCAATATTTGGTTTTCCTAATTTTCCATAACAAATTTCCTGTTATTGAACAATAAATATTTTGTGAACAGGTAAGAGACAAGAATGGAGTAAAACAATGGAAGAAAGTGAGAGTAAATCTCCAAGACCACATCAACGTTCCCATTTTCCCAAGCAACTCAACACAGCTTTATGACCACGAATTCAACGACTACTTGACCAATATATCCCTCTCTCAGCTCCCACAAAGCAGGCCATTATGGGAAATCCACATCATCAAAAACCCCACAAAAACCGCGGCCGGGCACGTGGTATTCAAGCTCCACCACGCGCTGGGCGACGGGTTTTCGATAATGGGGGCACTACTCTCTTGTTTACAAAGAGCCGATAACCCCTCTCTGCCCCTGACGTTTCCCCTGCTTCGGAACGATTTGAGTTTGAATGTGGAGGGTAGTAAGGGGGTTTTGGA
This sequence comes from Gaultheria prostrata, assembly GCA_036023075.1. Lineage (NCBI taxonomy): Eukaryota > Viridiplantae > Streptophyta > Magnoliopsida > Ericales > Ericaceae > Gaultheria > Gaultheria prostrata. The sequence continues at coordinate 1,023 of JAXBDA010008193.1, read as the reverse complement.
TATTTTTTCGGGGTTTTTCAATACGGTATCGGATTTCGGGTGGAGCCTTATGAAGAGCAGCTTTGGTGAGGATGATCGGACGCCGATTCGGTCCGGGGACGACGGGGTGGAGTCTCGGCCTATTGATATATGTACGATCACGTTTTGTTTGGATCAGATCAAGCTAATGAAGTCGAACCTTCAAGCGGTAAGATTTATGGTACTTGTGCACTTCATTTCTTTTTTGGGCAATGGAAATCTGTGTGGTAATTCCTCATCATATTAAAAAAAAAACTGTGATTGTTGAAAATTATTTATGGGTATATGGAGTAATAATTCCTATAATTAGTGGCGGACTCAGAAATTTGATGTAGTGGAGGGCACTCAATCGACCATGTCGAGAAAATTTGTTTGATAACTAGAACATGCTAACATCAACTCTTAGAGCATCACCAATAAAATAATCAAAACATCTTAATAACTAAAGTTAACAATGTTTGTTCAAAAATTGGCTTACATTGGCATAATCAAATATAACAACCTTTTAGCCAATAACCAAATTTTGGCATTTGGATAATCAAAAGTAACAACATTTTCTCAATAACCAAAACTCAATAAACAAATTTTGGGGACCACATCCTATTTATAAGTCTTTTTTGGTAGAATGAATTCAAAAGAAACAACATTCTCTCTCCATTTTTCAAATACTTACTTCAAAACTCAATTTTTTTGCACACTCTCTAAAAAAAATTGAAATTATCAATAATAACAAAAAATTGAAAATATGTTCAAGATTGGTCTCATTTTAAAGGTATTGTGAATATCTTTTAAATAGTGGAGTACTAATATTATTAAAAAAGTATATACATTCATAAAGTTGAGCCCATTTTATGAATAAAAGTATAGTGAATAGTATTTTTTTATTATTATTATGGACACAAAATACCATTGTGACACTCCACATTGTTAACTTTATAAATGTCTTGTATGGATAATCAAAATCTGATGTGGCAACTTTTGATTATCCAGTTTTAGTTATACCAC
>JAXBDA010008192.1:0-15464 GCA_036023075.1 Gaultheria prostrata | reverse complement strand
CTACAGTATTTGTTATGCCATGTTATGAGAATTATTGTTCCTCTTCCCATTGATCTCTAATTCCCAAAAAGTGGACCAGTGAATGGCAAATATTTGCCCCTATTGCAACTGTCCCGTAATTTGCCCTAAATTTTCTACTCTTCTGACATGGGCTGGGCTAGCTTGTCCCGGTGGGCCTCGTACGGAGTATGTACTCTCCTCTTGTCCCATTTTATTTTTCCATTTTAAAAAACCGTATCGATTTTCAATTACTTGTATATCTTTTAATAATTTATAATATTTTTATAATTTTTAGAACTAATCGAGAAGTGTAAAAAAGAAATTATGTTGCCTATTTTTTAAAATTGATCTTAAAAGATATAGTAAGCGATTGACCGATGACTTGATTTTTGAAAATGGACAAAAAAAAAAATGAGACAGAGGGAGTATTATTTAGAGTGGTGTTAAATAATTCATTTTTATAAGTTTTTTTGTTTTTATTCAATTTTTTTACGCATTTTTTTAGTTTTGCGTCAAATATTTGTGGATTATTAATTTGTCTCAAGGGGAGGAATCTGTAAAGTAAAAAAACTATGCTTATAACCGAATATTTTTTTGAATAAAGACAAAAAAAATATCCATTAATCTACTATTTTTGTCTTCATTCAAAAAAAATCAATTTCGGACTTAATTGTTTACACTTTTTTATATTTCTTTGGTATAGACAAACTATTAAACCATAAAAACTTGACCCAAATTTTACACTCCTCAAATTATTAATGGCTCTAAAAAAAAGAGTGCCAAAATTGTTAATGGATCAGTCAATCACTTGAACGGTATCACTTGAATGGTAATCTTTTACTAATTTTTGAATGTACCAAAAAGTGAATTATATGGCCAACTGAAAAAATAGTGAATTCAAGGGAAGCACTTTTCACATTGACATAGAAAAGCCATTTTCATTACACAAAATGGGTTGTCACGTTGACATAGAAAATCAGTTGGCCTTTGTTTCTGTTCAAGTTCTTTTTCTCGTGATTGTATTCCTCACACAGTTCTCGTACCATGTCGAGTTTTAAGCAATATCATATTGAACTTTCCCTTATTGTGTTCTAATTTGGTAACTACTCTGACTTGTGTCGAAGCAAAAGCATTGTTTTCATCTTGACGACTATATCACAGAAGTTAGAAATACTAGGAGAATGAAAGAAAGAAATGTGACTCTTTGAGGAGCCAACTAGCATTCTCAAGGAAGAAAAAAACATCTAATGTGTTGGTATACCATGAACTCCAAAATTTCCGTAAGGTTGGACATTAACTGTTCATTTTCCTGCATTTGCGTCAAGGTTTTCTATGTGGCCTATCTCAAAAGTTTTCAAATGTTAGGATTTTGAGATCAAAATATGCCTTTTTGGGTTTTGCAACTCCTATAATGGATCAATGGTGATACATACTTCGGAATAGTCCCAAATTGAGTAATTTCTCACTGGAAGGGAAACCATTGGTGTTAGTTATTGGGCTTCATCTGTTGCAGTGATTGGTACAATTAGACGAAACCCAATAACTAACACAAAGAAATGCAGTGACGAGGTAATAAACTCTAAACTGTATATCCAGCTTTTCGTATGGTGTGCTATTTGGTTTTATTGAGCCTGAGTGAAGCTCGGTATAGTAGGATGAAGCCCGAAAAATGATGTCGAGGGATGATATTTCTAGAATAATAGGTCATTAGGTCCTATGTTTAGCGTTCCTCTTTTTCCCCTCTTTTTGAGCACATTGGGAGGCCAATTCCTCGGGTCGGGTTTCTTGTATTTAGCAACACTCGAACTCTTTATATCCTAATGAGGTGCAAGGAATTTATTTTAGCATTGTGATGCCTGGTAACTATCCTTTGTCCTTGGGCTGAATCATTTTTCTTGTATGACGAAGCTTACCATTCGTTACGTCCATGTTTTGCAGGTATCATCTGCAGTCTAGGTTCAATTGTTCGCATCTCTCTGACTTGGATGCAATGAACGATCACAAGAAATGTCAACCTTTTTTCGTTACGTCCATGTTTTGCAGGTATCATCTGCAGTCTAGGTTTAATTTGCTTTGGAATTTTGAACTTGTAGAGGCAGAGAGAACCTTGTTGGGCCCTTGATAACATTTCTGCTGTGTCATTCTGCATCCTTTGAAACCTCGGTTCCGGTGTGGTGATGATACTATACTACTACTAGGAATATGATTTCCGGATTTAAGGCTTTGTTAAGGCATGATTTAGATGGATGTCATCATCTAGTTTCAAACCAGCTGTGTGGATCCTACACATACTTCATGTTGGAAAAAACTTGATTTTTAACCAATTTTAATTAATTATTTAAATGGGTCCCACACGTCCACGTGGACGGACCCACATACCGTTGTGTTCGTCTTGGTTAGGACATTAAGACCAAACACTCGGTTGGCCAAAATCAAGTTAAGGTGAATGAGAAATTGACCTTGAAAGTGCCTACATGAACTTGGTGGAAGAGGAAAAATTCTTGTCCTACATTGGATGTGGAGAACAAGTTGATTGGGTATATTTATCCTTAGTTTGACACAAAAGGTTGGGCCCTTTGGGTCATGGAAGTTTTATAGGGGAGAGGGCGTGGACAAAGTGGGCTTTAAACCCCACACGCGCGCGCACCGCCGCCGACCGGCCAGGGCTGGGCCATTAGATAAGATTGGGCTTGACCCACTAGGTTCTTATCTTTTTACTCATTTTTAGTATCCGAACTGGGCGGGGTCAAATCAGGTCCATAATGTTGGGCCCTTTGGGTCATGGAAGTTTTATAGGGGGAGAGGGCGTGGACAAAGTGGGCTTTAAACCCCACACACGCGCGTCGCCGCCGACCGGCCAGGGCTAAGCTGGGTCATTAGATAAGATTGGGCTTGGCCCACTAGGTTCTTATCTTTTTACTCATTTTTAGTATCCGAACTGGGCCGAGTCAAACCCGGCCCATAATGTTATCTCCTCTGCCGAAATATTTCCCAACAGTCATGACTTTTCCCTTTCCTTCGTGTCTGTTCACGAACTACCACAGGGTGCCGCCGGTACCTGTTCGCTTCCGAACAACCACATCTTTTCGTTTTATGCCTCTCCGTATAATAGAACCCTTATCATCCTCATTCATTCACGTTTTTTCCCTTGCATACATTCTGCATCATTCCGCATAAACATTCTGAGAGTTCCTGCGCAGTTTTCTGGTTCGTCTACCGAACAGATTGGAGTGCTACTTCCGTTCGGTGTAAATCGGGTAGTTCTGGGAAGCAGACGTCCGCGAATTCCATCAGCACCAGTGTGGAGGGCGAATTTGCTTTAAGGACAGAGAATCTTAATTCTTGCCCCGGTTCGAATCGTCTTTTACCAAATTCCGGTGTACTGAGTTTGGTCCGGTAAATTTCCATTAATTTATTTGTCTCTGTTTTATTGATTTCCAGATTTTCCGTAACCGAGTTTCTAACACTTCAAACATCCAATGAGTGCAGAGACCACACTTGTGAGTGAGGGTGTGCATTTAAGTGTGGTTCTAGCACTATTCCTGAAAAAAAACATATACCATCGCTGTTTTAAGAAAAGAAAAAGAAAAGAAGAATAACCAAAGACTGTGTACCATATTTTGTTGAAGTGCTATATCAAATAAATAAATAAAATACAATATGCTCTAACGAAATTCACCTTTCCATCAAATTAGTCATTGCTCAAGAAGTAAACACTAGCAAACAGGGTGATAGTCAAGTTAGAAGGCACCTAAATTCTCATAAACAAAATCAAAGGTCAAGTTTGACTAAGGGTGAGTTTCTCACTTGATAAAATCAGATTTTATCACTCTTGATTTTATCAAGTGGGGAATTTTTTTTGATAAAATCTCATATTTTTGTACTAAAAATCTGAGATTTAATCAGATTTTTGTCCCCACTTGATAAAATCGAGAGTTGACTGATTTTATCAAGTGGGAAACTCACCCTAAGGCTAACTAACAACACTTAGGCCGTATCCCATTTGCTAAAATGAAAATTCCATAACCTATGGGATACAAGGCCAACACTAGTGGTAAAGTGCCAAAAATATTATTTTACGGGGTTTACGTATTTTTCCAATATATATTTTTTTCTTTTTTCACTTGTCTTATTGATAACAGCGAGTTACATGTTGCTAATAAAAAAGGTATTGTCAAAGGTTTTTTTTTTGGTAAATATTGTTGACTTATTACATTATCAAAAAGTGAAAAAAAAAAAAACTAATGGTGTTGCATTAGGTTTGGTGTCGCTTCTACATATTCTCTCATTCAGATCATTAGATTAAACTCATCTATATTTTCAACGAAAATAAAATTGATAGAATGAAATGGAAGAAATGGCAAAATCATACCTGCAGCAAGGGCACATTGTCAATTTTCGGCATTAATATATGAAAATAAATTATTAGATGTTTTGCACCCAAAAATATGCACAATAGTACAATCTTAATATTAGAAAAGGTTATCTATTTAGGTCTTTTTTGTCATCTTATATGAAACATTTTTCAATTCTGGAATACAACACAATTTTATACATTTTCTGTTCCTTTTGTAATTTATTTCAAATTTAATAAAATAATAAAAATAATTTTAATATTATTTTTTGTCATTCATCATTTATAAACTTATTACATGAAAAAAAAAAATGAAATTCGATTCCGGAATCATGAGCCGAGCACCACTTGCAAATTTAATACTGTAATAAGAACAGAAACAATTCAACAAAAACTCTCTCGGTCCGTGGTGGTAAATTTTGTCCTACGTTTATGATATTCGAAATCCCGCCAAGTTTTTTTCATCGCGAAAATCAACACCCCACAAATTCCCAGTTGATGTTTCTGCCCGATTAAGCCCCTAGGGTTTTCTGAATCGAGCGATTTGGGTTTCTGATAATTTTCCAGCAATTATGAACGTGGGCGATCTCCACAAGGTTTGGGAAATTAAAGCCCTCAAGAAGGTCGGAGAAGACGAGGCCAGAAAAACACTCGAGCGAATCGCCAAACAGGTTCAACCAATCATGCGTAAACACAAATGGCGTGTCAAGCTTCTCTCCGAAATGTGGTAAAAAGTTTCCATCTTTTGTAAGATTCAGAGGTTTTTCATTTGGTTTCTACTGATGTTATTGGCAATCTATGTTTCGGACAGTTTGTTTTGGATCTTTTGATTATTGAAGAATTTTGTTCCAGCTTTTGGTAGGACAAAAGATAAATTTGGCGAGTGAGATTTTTCAGCTTCTGGTAAAATATATACTAGTAGTACTTACTCATCCAACAAAATGAGTAGGTGTAAACTTCAAAACCTCTTAGGCACTGTCAACTATTTTGTGAAGCCGATTGTATTGGTTATTCCGGCTTTAAATGGCCCCCTAGAGAACTGTGGATAGGTCCTAGGGAATTATCGAGGTGCGTGTAAGCTTACTCATACACCCTGAGATGGCTTTAAAAATTCTGGCTTTAAATGCCCCCCTAGAGAACTGTGGATTGGTCCTAGGGAATTATCGAGGTGCGTGTAAGCTTACTCATACACCCTGAGATGGCTTTAAAAAAAAAAGAGCCGGGAAAATATATTTTTTGTTATCTGAAGCTGAAAAAAGTAATCCAGTAATCAAGAGGTCTGATAAAATACATCACAAACATATTTGAACTTGATTTCCAAGTTGATTTTTTTGTTGGTTTTGATTGATATGCACTATGCAGTCCGAAAAATCCGTCACTCCTGGGGTTGAATGTTGGACATGGTGTGCACGTGAAGCTGAGGCTTCGAAGGCCAAACAGGGAATCGGACTTCTTCCCTTTTGATCAAGTTCTAGACACAATGTTGCACGAACTCTGCCACAACGCTCATGGTCCTCACAATGCTAATTTCTACAAGCTTTGGGATGAACTCAGAAAGGTTGGTTCAGTTCACTTCCCACAACCCCAAGTAATTATTCCATGATCTAGGGGCACCGTCATGTCGTGCCCCAAGACCCTTTTATCCACGACACTGCTGTGGGGCCAATTACAATGTGTGGTGGATAAGGGCGTTGGGCAACGCGCATTGCCCCAGGACCATAGAATAATTAGCCCACTACCCCACCCCAAAATATGCATACGCACATTTCTACATGCTTGGAGCTATGTTACATGGACTCAGGCACTAGAAATCCTTATTAAACTATCATCATTTTTCTAACTTAGATGGTGTTTACTAGTTGTCTACTTGTCTTAGACCCTTTCATTGATATTATATGGAGTTCTATGTATAACTTGCTAGAAATTTGAATAAGAAAATTTTGCTAAGTTATTGGCCAGCTAAACATGTCCGGCACAGATCTCAATTCTCATACCTTATTTGAGTGTACTGTCTGACATGAGTACTTCATATAATTTGAAGGATTGTGTAACTTAGGCTAGGAGTTTAAGAGCAACATGGGGTAGGTTTTGAATAAAGTTTCAAAAGCAATGGTTTGAATTGACTTGGAAGCAGCTGGTTTGCTTTTGCAATAGTGTAGCCATGTTGATATTTTGTTCCCATGTACACTGCTGACCACTTTAATTTATATTCTTTCGTCCTCATAATCCTACTTGTGCTTAATTCTGTCTTGGTGTTTTATGCTTTTAGTGGGGATGCTATACTTGGGATTTGAATTAGCTCACAAGTTCTGAAATTTAAAATTGTTTTAATTGTGTGGGACCCTGTCCTGTCATTTTCTCTCCAAAACTTTGGTCTACGATCTGAAAATTTACTAGTTACGAGTTACGACTAGCTGAAGTGTCATTAAGTACTCCTCTGTGATGCTTTAATTTCGATGCCATTACTAATAAGGCTTGTAGTTGTATGTCTGTTTGGTTTCTATGAAGTTAGCCTTTTGGCGGATAGCGTATGATTGGCGCTACATTCATTTTCTGGTTGAGCTTTTCCGACCTCCAACCCTTATTACGCGGTGCCAAGTCACTTTTGGCAACTCAGCCCGTGTTTTCCTTTATCTTTTTGCGGGAACTGCTGAATCATGATGCCATGCCCAGTGGTGTGGAAGATGCTGCTAGTGAATTATTTTTCTTTATTTTGTCATATTCATATTCTGGCTCATGCAGGAGTGTGAGGACCTAATGAACAAAGGCATTACTGGCACTGGGGAAGGATTTGATCTTCCCGGGATGCGTTTAGGCGGTCTCTCCCGTCAGCCTCCTCTTTCATCTCTTCGCAAAACAGCACTAGCTGCTGCAGAAAAGAGAGCAAAGTTGGCATCTCTCCTACCATCTGGACCCAAACGCCTTGGTGGGGATAGCTCAATTATGGTCGCACTAAGTCCCATACAAGCTGCTGCGATGGCTGCAGAAAGGAGATTGCAAGATGACATATGGTGTGGCTCTCAGTCTTGTGAAGAATCTGAGGAAGGAGAAAATACTTCCAATGTTTCAGATAAGAGTGTAAGCGAGGGAAAAAGTGCTGGAAACTCGAGGCTTCCTGGTAGTTTTGTTGCACAAGCTTCAGATAAAATACCGGGAAAAAGAAGTCGTGATTCAGACAACAGTAGGCCAGAGTATACTTTTGTGGATTTAACAACAGATACATCTGTACCTACTACCTCCGTGGGTTATTGTGATTCCGTACCTCAGAGGAGAAGTCGTGAAACAGATGGCAAGTCACTCTTGGAGTCATTAAATGACCATCCTAATTCTGGTTTAGTTGATTTATCCCTGGATGCTTCAACTTCTGGATCCTTAGTTAATAATGATGCAACACATGAAACGGAAGAATTCACAACGTGGGAGTGTGTAACTTGCACCTTATTGAATCCTGTAAGTTTATTGAACCAAAACTTTTAATCTATTTACTGCATTCCTTTGCCCACATGACCTCCACGGTTATTATATAGTGTTATACATAAATGAAGGTTCAACGGTGACATGGGACGTTTCTTATTATCGCAGTTAAGTTTTCTTGGTTCAGTAAGTTTATCGATAGCTTAACAGTGGTAACTTGCAGGCACCTTTAATATAGAGGATATGCTTCAGTTTTAGTTTAGCTGAATCCGACCAACAGTTGTGAAGATATTCTGTGTGAACACTTAATGTTTATGTCTATAAACTATATGAAGTTTTCCTTTAACTGAGATCTGCATGTGCATATTGAACCTTGATTTAGTATTTTTGTGGTTGAAGACTGGAAAATAGCTTCTTCCATGTTAAAATTCGTACTAAGGAATCAACATCTTCCGATGTGTATTTTCAGGCTTCACTCTTTTCATATCTTTTGGTGTTATTTGGTTACATCTTAGAGCATCACCAATGGCATACTCAAAAATGAATACTCAAATGTTGCCACATCACCTTTTGAGTATTCATTTAATGGGTTTCTAAAGTTAGCAATGTAAAGCTCTACAATGGTTCATTTTTGTCCATAATCAAAAGAAGGGAAAATTTTGGTAATTTTGAGTATCCAAGTTTGATTATTGGGAAAATGTTGGTAGTTTTGAGTATCCAAATGCCAAAATTTGAGTATTTATAAAAAATATTGCTAACCTTGAGTATTTATCCAAATGCCATTGTGAGCCTTTTTTGAGTATCCAAATGCCAAAATTTGAGTATTTTTCTTTTTGAATATACCATTGGGGATGCTCTTAGATTTGCCATCTTCCTTGGACTCGTTTTGATAGTTGCCATTGGAATAATTCCCGAGTGTTGCAGCCTTTGGCTCACATATGCGAGCTTTGCGGCAGCCAAAAGCCAAAAGATGTTGGAAACAAGTACAAGTTCTGGTCGTGTAAATTCTGTACTCTGGAAAACAGCGTGAAAGCAGAGAAATGCACAGTTTGTGGGCAGTGGAGATATTCACACGGTGCACCTGCAGCAGCCTCTGCACCAAATCTTGGCACTTGAGGTAGTATCCGAATTACCTGAACAGACTATATATTGTTCAATGTGCTGGGATTCCAGTTGTTTTTGTTGAAGATCCCTCTGTGGCCTTTGAGGTGGCTATGCATATTTCAGCAATTTGAGATGCCTATTGTATGATTTTGTCAGAGAGGTTTTGTGCTCAGATTTTTTTTCATTTTTTGCGCTCTTATTTGGAATTTGTTGTGATCTGAGCTGTATCGGTAGGAAATCTAAGTATCTGCAAGTATATCTCAGCTTGATGAGAAATTAGACAAACGACTTCAATTTAAGCCAAGGTTGGCGTGATTGTTGTAATTGTTCTGAATTTGGTGCAAGGAAATGAATTTCTTTCGTGCAATCGAACGTATAGTTATTGACAGAGCAAAAAGATGAAAAAAGATTCATGCAGTTGATCTGGTGATGAGAAACCAGGCTATGTCTGGTTTGTTTTGGTGAATTTTGTGCTGAAATTTTCATATGGCCCGGTCATACTGATTCGGAGAGAACTCGAAGTTGTGACTAGCTGCGTTTGGGGGATTTGAAATCATTTTTATATTTCATATTTGTTGAAAGAATCATTATTAGCCTGCATATATTTAAAAATGTATATTCATTAAGATTTTTAAAGATTTTGCAGCTTTCTTCCCGCTGATTACCGCTAAAATGTAAACAAAACGACAGTCCTATGTATTCAAGAAAGAGAGCATTTGACTGAGACGATGGAATAAAGAAATAGATGATGGAATAAATAGAAGTAAGATGCCTCGCATGCTCTTACTGAGAAATTAAAGGAGAGAAAAACTGATAATTGGAATACAAAATAATAAAACTATGGAATGTTTAAATAGGGAAAAGCGACGTCTAAAAAAGGAAAAGATTATAAGATTTAATCACGATATGATCCCAATTTGATCCCGATACGATTTCGATAAACTGCCTAAAATAGAGGATTGCAATAGGATACTTTCACACCCCCTCTTGAACGCATGATGTGAGCCCGGAGAGAATCGTGAGTTTGCCAATGAGATAAGCCAACTGCAATAAAGTGTGTTCATTAATGCTGAAAATGCCAAACGCCGATCAAAAGTTGAACCGATGCAAATAGAGGAAGAATGCAAACATAAACCAGAACAGATAAAAGTGAAGAACCAATGCCGATCAAATTTTGGTTGTAGATAGGAGGAAAAACGAATGCCTGTAGATAGGAGGAAGAACGGATGCCAAACAAATTTCAGGGGAGAGAGGAGAGATGTAGATTTCTGATGTAGATTCATAGTGCCCAGCGAACGGCGGCGGGGCCGCCTGCGGGAGAACGAATTCCGACAGGCCCAGAACTTAGGTTCTGATATCATGTGACAAACCAGTGGCGGATCTAGGAATCCCATCCAATGGGGGCACCTTATTAATTATAATCGTGCAAATTTTTTTTCTAGTCAACGATTTTTCTAAATTAAGACATTTATTATAGACTATAATGTTTATAATGCATACTTTTTATTAAAAAAAATAGAAAATGAGCATAGAATTAATTTTATATTTTTATTTTTGAGATATATATAAGTGTATATGCTAAATATAGCGTTATAGTATTACATAATTATGCTAAATATATAATATTAATATATATTTTTTGGAGTTTTGAGCGGGGTGCCCCCACATGACCCCCATTGGATCCGCTCCTGTGACAAACTAAAGGAGAAAAGAACTGATATATTACTGATAATAGGAATACAAAATAATGAAGCTATTAGTACATGTTTAAATAGAGAAAAGCTACGCCTAAAGAAGAGAAAGATTACACGATTTAATGACGATATGATCCCGAATTGACCCCGATACGATCTCGATAAACTGCCTAAAATAAAGGATTGCAATAGGATACTTTCACACGAAACATCAGATTCCTTCAGCTCCAAGCGTTAGTCCGGTTGGTTGGTGAGTTTGTTTCCCACACAATTTATCAAGATTTGATTTTTGTGGTCAGGCTGCAAGAAATTACGTTATTGTGAATCTCTTAGTCTAGACGTGGATAATTTGTCTTTGACTGGACTAGGGACTGGACAAGACGAACAAAAAATAAAAGTCAGATTCCTTATTTTTTTCCTTCCCTCTTCCTGTTTTCAAAAACTGAAAACAGTTTTTTGAACTCTATGCCAAATGTGATACTATCACTGTGCCCCCCCCCCCCTCTCTCTCAAGTTTGACAAGGACACAAAGCAGTGCTGGTAGTTGTAGCTGAGTTCAAGTTTGAACCAGAATGGCAAAAAGTGTGACTCACAAGTGGTTGGATTCAAGTGGAGATATACATAATTTTTTGCTAAGGTAAATTTTTTTTGGGTAAGGTATAGATATACATAATGATTGGGGAGAATTTTAGCATGCAATCAATTTTAAGCAACTTTATGTATGAAGGAATTCTTTCTAGCACTTTGCACCCCTTTCAAATTGATTCTGAAATACCCTCGTCCAAACGGTTAATTTAAGGAAATGACCGATGATCGAGTAGTCATCTTGTTGGCCATTGAAAGGAAAAAATTGTGTTCAAAGATAAGATCTGGTTGTAAGGGCCGTTTGGCTGGGGTTAAAAACCCCTCCAAAACTTATCCCGGGTTAAAACAGTGGGTCCCATGCCTTTGGCATGGTTTGGCAACCCAATATTGCAACCCTCTTCGATTTCACCCCGTTCCATTTTCACGCGATGGCCGTCCTCTCTCTGATAACTTTTTGGCACCTCTTGGGGTACCCAAAAATTATCCGGCTTTAGAGGGTTGCAATTTTGACGATTGTAACCCTCCTTATCCCCTTTAGCAACCCTCACACAACCATCCGTGTAGCTGTTGGTGAGATTGAACATAGAAGGGTTTGTGTGTGATTTCTGCGATTTTGTGGCGATATCGTTGCGATCAAACAAAGAAGGGTTTGTGGGGATTTTGTTGCGATTTGTTGTGACCACTCAGGTATGGCGATGCCCTTGTGATCTGTTACGAACTGCTATTTTGGATCTGGTTACAGATCTCGCTAATTTCAATGTAGGGTCCATTTAGGTTTTGTGTACTGCATATATGTGTTTGATGTTAGGGGTGTTTATAGATTTCGAATCTTTGATTGTAGGGTTTGTGTACTGCATTTATTAAGAATTTTAGGGGTTTTTATTGATTATTTTATATCTGAAAAAAGGGTTTACAGATTTTGAAACGTTGATGTAGTGTTTGTGTACTGATTGTTTAGATTTTGAAAATTAGCTGTTAACATAGGTTTAATTATTTTGTGTTTGTGTTTTAGTTTGTGCTTAAAACAGCCCTTAAAACCCTTACAAAAACTGAGAATACAAAGTAAAATGGAAACTCTGTTTGTGGTTTACTTTGTGCTTCATGGGTCCGAGTAGGGTTTAGATGAAGTAGATGAAAAAAACCCCTTAAAATTGTCTAATATTGTGTATGTGTGTGTGATTCTAAAGGAAAAACCTGTATAACCTACTAACTTTTTTTTATATATATATAAATTGACATGAATAGAACCCTAAAAAAAACTAGGTTGTGTGTTTGTTTGATGTCATACTCATGAAACCCTTGTTAGCTTTTTAGGATGGCGAGACTTAATAGAAAACATTTAAGGAGAAGAGAAGAGCAACATGCAGTCATTGCATTAACCACCTTCATTCACGCTGCAATGAGATAGTTTTTGCTTGTACTTATTCATCCTATCCACGACACAATATCCCCGTCCCGAGTGTGCCCAGAATCCTGACTTGTACCAGACCCAATTAAATGCCGTTAATAGGCTTGTAAATGGCAATGAGGTTGAGACACAAGCTGTTGAGGGTAAATAGGCGTACATTTTTTAGATTGTGTTGTTTTGTTCGAAGTGTTGATTTAGGGGATTCGCGGTTCGTATGTCTTAAGGAAAGAGTAGCTATATTTTTGTGGATCCTATCCTTATAGTTGCGGACTTTACTATCCTTGTAATGAATCTCAAATAAATTAGTATATTTATTTGAGACTTGAAAAAATCTGTATTTTTTTCCTTGTAATTTTATCTCAAATAATTTTATATAATTATTTGAGAGTTAAATAAAATTTCTTTCTTAAATGGGGGAGCACTTGTTAAGTTTGTCAATTTCTTCATTTATTAATCATTGTGTTGGATAGTCCAATAACAATAGATAGGCAAATAAGTAAAAAAAAAAACAATTTTAAAAAAATTTGGATGACAACTAACCATTCAAATGTACATTTAAAAAAATTTCATTTTCAATGACATAAATTAATATAGGTCGAAATTGTCCAAAATTTATTAATTACATTAAGTATTGTAATTATATAATTAATTTGATGCATAATCAAGTTAGGAACACCACAATGGCAAAAAAGTCATTTGACAACTTTTTCCATCATTTAACCCTTCTTATTTATAAAATATCCAAACTAAGTTAAAAGTTATCTCCTGTTTAATCCCTTATTTAAGCCATCTATTTTTTTATCCCCTATCTATAAACACCATATCACTGTGGGTCAATCGTCAAAAAATAATACCCTTCTTATCTTATTCCTTCTTTAACTTATCTACTTGGAAATTTACCCCATCCAAGCGGGGCCTTAGAGTAATACATGATTTTTTTTTTATATGGTCCATTAAGTAGATTGAACTAATAAGTAATCCAGTTAGATACAATGGTTCGAGATATTTATTATTTACTTTGGCCAACTTTATCAAGTGTTGCCGATTAAAAAAAAAAACTTTATCAAATGTTGATAATTATCTGATTGGTTAACATTCATCTTAAATTTTGACTGCATGAAAACAACTGTAATTTGGCCCTGTAATTTCATCAAGTACTTTTCAATCGGTAACAGTGACGGGTGGGAAAACATGACAAACAAGTAGGGCCGTAAATGAACTGAGGCATTCGTGAATTATTCGAGGCTCGATTCGGTAAAGGCTCGTTCGAAGTTGATTCGAGTACTAAATAAACTATACCAATCTCAACTTTAGGCTCGATTAATAAATGAGCCGAACCTGAACTTAAAAATATTCAGCTCGATTAGGCTCGCAAATTTTGAATATATATGTATATCTCATTAGAATTCCACATATAACCTTGAATATGTATAAATTTTCACGTATACATAATGAAAATTTTATAATTTGTACATGTATAAACTTTTAAAAAGGATTATAAACTTAAATTTTAATTTGTTTTTGTAATTTTATATATGTATGGACTTATGTATGTACAAAATATAAAATTTATTTGAAGTTTTAGATTTGAATGAGAGCATAAATATCTAATATTTTTGACTCGTTAAAGTTCGTAAATAAATTCGAGTTCAAATTAAACATCAGCAAACTCGGCTCGAGTTTGTTTAAAAATTTAGCGAATGAACTTGAACATTCTTAAGCTCGGCTCAATTCGGTGTACTTTTTTTTTTGATCCATTCGGTGTACTTACATCTCTACAAATAAACAGTTGAAATTCGGCCCGGTTCGGTTGGTGGGCTTAGCGGTCGGGTCCACCACAGAACACACCTGTTTTCCTGGGTCCGGAGCATTGTCCAAGATTTTATCCAAGATTTTAGTACCATTTCTCCTGCCCGCCGACGAATTCTCACCTCTCTCTCTCTCTCTCTCTCTCTCTCTCTCTCTCCAGCTGCCCACCAATTCTCCTTCACTCTCACAACGTCAATGGCTTCCATGAGGTACCCATCTTCTTTCCTCTTCTCATTATCTCCCTTGTACCACTCTCTCTTCCCCTCCTCAACCTTCCACAGCCCAAAACCCAAACGAAACCGTCTCTTTCTGCCTCTTTCTTGAACTCCCCTTCACAAACACCACCCCAAACAACTCTTTTCAGCCAACAGTGCTGTAAAAGTAGTGCCTTTTCAAGTCCTTGACGACTTTCCTCTGTGAAAACGTTATAAGTCCCACCTTTATGTTTCCTCAAGATTTCAAATTCAAAACCCTTTTCTTTTGACTGGGGTTTCTCATCTTCTTGCAGATCTGTTAATGCATAGACTTTTTTGGGTTTTACTCAATTTCTTTCACTGACCAATTTTTGTTGTGTAGAGTCTCTTTGTCTGAGCAGGGACTTGGAAAGATTGTGGCTTTTTGTGGAAAGAGTTCAAGATTTCAGCTATTTAGGCAAAGGAGTCAATTGGGTCAAAACCCTGCGGCCTATTCTTTGTGGGCATCTTCAGCTATGTGGTGATATGGTTTCCTTAGGGTTCTAAAGTTTTTGATAGTTCCACTTGGGGATATAGTCCAAAATGGGTGCAAGTGATTATTGTTTTGTGGAGTGGAAGGAGCAATTTGTTTCTAAGGAGAGGGGCAACCGTGTGGTTCACTACTTTTTGAAGGATATTTCAGGGGAATCCATCCTTGCTATTGTGGGCACTGAAAGGAGTGTTAGGCACATGTTTTATGTTGTTTCTGAGGAGTTTTTGAGTATTCAAGGGACAGAAAATTCGGTTTATGCTGGTTTCAGTTGGAGGTCAAGGAGAGAGGTGGTGAATTGGCTCACATCTATGCTGTCGAAACAGCATCGGCATAGGGGTCAACCCAGTAAGTTTTGCATCATTCCCCGCGC
>JAXBDA010008191.1:0-15465 GCA_036023075.1 Gaultheria prostrata | reverse complement strand
AACAGCCTCAATAAAAAGTTCTCTATTCTACATGGATGAACAGTGCCTCCCTAAATCCCTTCTCATTTAGGGAGCAACTGTTCACTACCTTTTTTTTGCTCTCTCTGTCTCTCTCTTTTTAATAATAGAGAGGATAATTGGAGTTTTGAAAGAGATGTGAGTAGGTAAAGTGAAAAATACGTACTGTTCACTACTATTTTTAGCTCAAAATTTATTGAGATTGTTGGGGATGCTCTTAGTATAATAAAATTCAATTTAGTATTGATTCAAGTCAAAGTGGAGTTAGGGCATCCTTATTTGACACACAAAAAAAAATATCAAATTTAACCTCAAAAACACATTTTATAATTTAGCAAGTCATTATTCAAAAAATTCACAAAATCAGACTCTCTATTCAAATTTTAGCAAGTCACTTTATCAAAAACTCACATAATCAAACTCTCTATTCAAATTTTTACCCTTCCCTCTCTCCTCTTTTGGTGAGTGAACAGTAAGTCACCAAATTTGGAAGAGTTTGTTTTCTACTTTAACTTTAAAGTAGAGAGACTGATAATGATGCTCTTAGTAACATAATAACAACAGCTTCTGCTTGATTCCATAATCTATATTCAGAAGCAAAAACTAAGGTCCAGGACTAGGAGTATTTCGACAGCCATCTCAAACCCTACTAATTCCATAACCTAAAGTTTAAAAGAATCGTTTCAACAGATTCAGCTAGTTCGCATTAAGAGGGAATTTTCACATATTAACTGTGTATGTACTGTATAAATGGCAGTCAACTGCTAATCGTGTTGTTTTACTGCCAAACTAATCTTTGGAAAGATAGATTATTAGCTACACCTAAATTGAGAAAGTGAGGCCCCCCTTCAAGCTAACAAGATAAACAAGGTTTCAGTGGATATCTGCCTCAAAAGAGTTGAGAAAGAGTGAAAAACGCAAGAACAATTAACACAAACACAGAGCAACACAAGAATCTGGTACCATCACCAATAGAGAGAACTTCTAAAATTGCAATCCAAAGCTGTCTTACAATTTACTACTACCAAGAGGAATGCAGAAGAACCACAGCACTACTGTAATTACAAGACATTTCAAAATCAAACTTCTAACAACGAGATAAACCACAACCCAAACTCCAACCCTAAAACCCTAACATACCCAGAACCCAAAAAGCCAGCACCCTTTCACCTGCACTTTCTTGACAGCAAGACTTTCCATCAACAACAAAAAAAAAAACCCTAACCCCCAAACCCATAGAGAGTCCTGCCCTGCCTCTTGAGAGCATAGACCACATCCATGGCCGTCACCGTCTTCCTCCTAGCATGCTCAGTGTAAGTCACCGCATCACGAATGACGTTCTCCAAAAAGATCTTGAGCACCCCACGAGTTTCCTCGTAGATCAGGCCACTGATACGCTTCACCCCTCCCCTGCGAGCAAGCCTCCTGATGGCCGGCTTCGTGATGCCCTGGATGTTGTCTCTAAGCACTTTCCTGTGCCTCTTCGCTCCTCCCTTTCCCAGCCCCTTGCCTCCCTTTCCACGTCCCGACATTTTCAATTACCTCACAAAGCTTTCTCGGTTTCTGCAATAATTTGCAGATTAGACGCACTTAAGAGATACTAGACTCCAATCAACGCATCGAATTAGCCAAAACCTTGTGAAATTAGGAACATAACAGTCTATTTTTCAAACAGGAGGCGATTAAGAACTTCATTTTAGACACAAATGCAAACACTATGGACACAAATGCTCTGTTTAGAATTTGAGGAAAGAGAAAGGAAAATTAAAAATTTTCCCTCCTCTTGTTTGGTTTGGAGAAAAAAGAAGAGAGAAAATAAAAAATTTAAGTTCTGTGAATAGTGAAATTTTCCTCCCACTTTTTTCTCACTTTCCTCTCATTTTATTTTCTCTTCTTTTCTCTTCCCTTCCACATGTTCCAAACAGAGCAAAACACACACAGAGAGAGGGTGAGAGTTTACAGGCGAGAGCTAGAAGATCTAAAAGCGAGAACGATCAAAATTGCTTGTATAATCTCTAGATGCAATAGATCGGACAAAATCAAGCGAACTATGAAACTAATTATCTACACAATATACGATTGAAAACCATAAACCAGGTCGAAATTACCAAATCTACTATTCATTGATCAAGCAGATAAACTGCAACCAAATATCTAAAACCTAAATGGAGAGAGAGAGAGAGAACGGTACCTCAGACCTGGAAGCTGATTGTTCACCGATTTGGAGAAATGAGAACGATTGAAATGGCCGTCAACTGGTTGTGGGGTATATATACCGTGAGGATTCATTGGAATCGTGAGGCTTCGATCCGTTTCGCAATTCTGGGAGTAATGTCTGCCGTTGATGGATTTTGACAAACGGTCGAGATGAAAAGAAGAGGTGGAACGGATCGATGACGTGGCGATTTCATAAGGCACGGCCTCTTAGCCGAATTGTACGCGGGAGAAGGGTTCTTTTTGTGGCGGGTGAATTTTGTGTTTTGGGAGGTTATGTTGAGGAGTGTGGACTCACGAAGCTACTTGGACAGTTGGATTGTATCAATCCCGGTCTGGCCCGTCACATGGCCCAGCTAAGGGCCCATTTGATTTTGTTGCTTTGGTCGAATTTTCCATTGTCTGAACAGGCTAAAGCTAACAAAATCACAAAATTCGAGACAAATTATTTTGCTCACATAGGAGTATCAATTAACTAATTTTTTGAATAGTGGAAATAACTTGTCTAAAATCCAGAAAATACTTAGAGGCATCTCTAGTGAGTGTGGTAAAAGTATTTATAGTGAGTGTGGTAAGGGTAATTTTAGGTCAGCAAATATTTGATTTAACTACTATATTGTAATGGTTGGTTTTACGGTTTGCTCTCTCCTATCCTAAAGTTACAGGTTTGAAATTCATCGTGCTCAAACTTAGGGTGTTTTTTTCCAAAAAAAATTCTGAGTTTCAAGTCAAAATAGTAAAGAAAAAGTATAAAACTGGAAAAAATAAAATCTGAAGGAAGTCATTATTTCAAGGTCTAAGCATTCAAAATTGTTCATTCGGATTCTCATGCAGTTAAGGAAAGTGATAAAAGGGCAAAAGTGTCCAATAGAGCTCGACTAATATTGGATGGATAAAATAGTGAGAGGGATAAAATAGTATAGGTATCAGTTATGGAGGGTGGGCCTATATTGATATGATGTCATACCCTCGATTTTCAACATTTTAATAATACATTTTTCCGTAAATCCATTATTCATATCTTCCTGTATAAGTATCCATAAACAGAAAAACCATGTCATTCCCCTTAATTCCATTATTCTAAGAAAAATATATTCATTATGTTACAAACTGGTGTATCTTGAAATATAATGTATTAAAAGTAGTTAAGTTAGATAATATTAATAAATAGAGTTACATTTTCATCTACCAAAACGTGGTTTACATGAGATGACTAAGTAATTCTTTCATAAACTCTCAAAATATTTTCATGCAGTCACGCCAACACATACCAAGCTATATACCTAAAATATAAGAATAGAAGGGGTGAGCATTCACTTTGCCTAGTAGGAAAAATCCTCCAAATTTCTAAGGCCGAGTTTTCCGTTAGGGAAATCCCATAAAATCACGCACTTGATAAAATTCACTCTCCTTCCCATTAGATAAAATCCAAGTGTGATTAAATCACCACCCAATGCATCATTTACCATTTTGCCCTTCCTTTTCTTTAAGGGGTCCCACCATATATAATAAAAATAAACATTTCAAATGAATACGGGGGCAAAGCCGTAATTTCCTCTTATGTCTTTCCCTCTTCTACAGTGGACTCATTTTACCAAATGCCTCATCTTATCAAATGAGATGAAAGTTTAATAAAATCACCTCATTTTATCTAACGGAAACCCGCCCTAAATACATATGAGATGATATAAAACACATCAAAATCAAGAAAGTATAAGCAGAAGACACGAAAATGTAAACTAGTGGCATACTTTCATCATTTGGAATCAAGGTATACTTACGTATTTACAAATCATTTGTGAGGATGCCCAGTCAAACGATAGAATTCCATTTCTATTCCTTTACTCATTCATCTTCGTTTCGTTTATTAATTTAACATTCGGGTACTTGGGAACCTGCAATTTCCTTTCCGAGTCTTTTGGGTCTCGTGGAACTATTTTTTTTGAGTCCTACGGGCCTCGTGGAACCCCCTGCCTAGCAACTCACCCAAAGGTGGTCCCACTACCCCCATTTACATTCTTAAGTTTGACTTCATCTACTACAAAACAAACATCACACACGCACATACCACTTGATCAAGAAAATAATTCTACACTTGGCCCAGCTGGTACGGGTATCCCCTGGGTAATTAAGCACGGCTTCACGGGTTTAAACATGTTCAGTCCAATTTAGGCACGGCGATTTTAGGGCCAACTTCAGCATAAATCATCACATAAACATATAGAGTGAGAAAAGAATCCCTACCTTAAAGAGTTTCAAACAAAATCCTCACACAAATCTAAATACCCAACCTCCAATCGTCATTTATGAACCTCTTCCAAGCTCCACCATGATATCTAGAACAAGGATCAACCAAAACAAGGTACAGATTGAGGAGAGAGAGAGAGAGAGAGAGAGAACAAGACCAAAACCAAGTGTTCATACCTCATTGAGTGCAAAACCTGTAATCCAAGAGATATTCACGAACCCAATGTGTAGATCTTGAAGTTTTGTGGTGGAATGGGGTTAGAATTACAAGATTTGAGGTATAAATGAATAAAGAAGGGAGAGGGAGTATTTTAGGGTTTGTTTTGAGCGTTGGAAGTGAGGAAATGACTAAGGGTTTCTATTTGAAGTCCGGATCGCAAGCAAAATTTTCGAAAAAATGCAGTCAGTTCTGAAGCTGAGAAAAAGGCAGTTCCGAGTAGTACTTTGGGACAGCTTACCAAGCTACTGATCAAGTAGTTCCGGAACTAGAAGGCTGGGTAGCGACTATCAGGTTATTGGACGAACAGTTCTGGAACTAAGAAAAAACCAGTTATGGAACTAACTGGGGAATTTCCATATTTTCAATCCGTTCACCGATCCAATCCCTGAACACAACTCCAAACACACCCCAAACACCTCCACAACAATGAAACCCACAATCCACCATCCACCAAACTCCTGGTACACCAATTTTCACTCGTGTCCACATGCAATTAAAAAAAAGAGTTTAAAAACATGAGTCCTTACATATGACATTTTATGAAAGATGGATAAATTAGTGCTTGATTTGAATGATTTTGTAAGAAGCGGGGTTAAGTTTTGGTGGATGATGTAAAAAGTTGTAAAAAGTCTTATTTGCCATTGTACATATCCATATTAGTTATGCATTTTTTTGTAATTATGTAAATCCAATTTTTAATTAATTTGTTATGTAAATCGAATAATTAATTAAGCTATAAGATTTAATTATAATTAAATAAATTTTTGAATTAGGATAAATTTAAAAAAAATAAAATTTACCACCTACAATTTTTTGAAGGAACAAATTGAATAAATGGAGATACACATATTCTCACACCTAAATTAAGAACATTTTTTTGGATTTACCACCTAAACTAAGAACAAATGGAGGACTAAACGTGCATTAAGACATAAAGATCTAAGAAAAAACCTGCGTTTTTTAGACCAAAAAATTAAATACTTTCGTACACAATTTGGTACAATTTTTTTTAAAAATTACGAGCAACTGTACTTTATTTTTTGGCTGAAAATTGCAAACCCACCAAGTTAGCAATGTAAAATATCTTCGTTCAATTTTGTTCACATTGAATTAAAGATTTCTATGAGTAGTTTATTTTGGTGCAAAAAAAAAAAAAACCTTTTACGCAGAAGTACTATATTTTTTGATCCGAAGAAAATTACAAAGCCAACAAGCCAGCAATGTAAATGCTCAAGTATACAAATTTTCAAATTTTTTCACAGCAAATTAAAGATCTCCATTAGTTGTTTATTTTGGCACAAAATAAATAAAAAATTATGGGCGGAAGTACTTTATTTTTTGATTTGAAGGATGTTGCAAAGCCAACTCAATAAGTCAACAATGTAAGATACTTTCATATACAATTTTTTCAATATTATTTTTTTTTGCATTGAATTAAAAATCTCTATTAGTAGTTTAATTTGGTGCCAAAAGAAAAATGTGCAGAAGTACTTTATTTTTTTGATCCGAAGGATATTTCAAAACCAACTCAATAATTAATAATGGGGGTTTGGGGTCTGTGAGGGTAGCGGCGTAACTTTCCAACCCGGACTAATTATGGACAGGGCCAACCCTGTTTATTATTAATAAGGGCTCGGGGTCCTTAATTTGGCTGGGCTTATTTATGGAGGGTGCCCATTTTCCATCCAAACTAAGGCAACACAGTGGACCCGGAATGCCTAATTCAGGCCCAATCTAAGAAGGGCGCCTACTGCCCATCCAAACGGGCTCATATAGATAAGATGAGACAACGATCAATGGTATCAATACCTGTGTGGCTGTGTAGATAGTACGTTTACCTACTCTTAAAGTTCACAAAAATATCTACAATATATTACAAGACACATGCCAACCTCCATTGGGTTGCATATAGCAAAACCCGACAAGCTCAAAACTCGTGAAATTTTACCGGCTAAAAAGGTTAAAAAGTCATTGGTTGAAGCCTTGAAAGCGGGAGGGGAGTAAGAGCATCCTTATCTCACACACCAAAAAACACACCAAATTTAACGTCAAAAATACCTTTTACTATAATTTAACAAGTCACTTTTCAAAAAATTCACAAAATCAGACTCTCTATTCAAACTTTAGCAAATCACTTTATAAAAAACTCACAAAATCAGACTATCTATTCAAACTTTTACTCTTCCCTCTATCTCATCTTTCGGTGCGTGAACAGTGCCTACCTAAATTTGGGGTTACTGTAGCAAAGTTACAAAATATAGCAAATTAGGGAGGCATTTGAGGAGCCCGATTTTTAAGGTTTTTTGAGACTTTGCTCTCTACTTTAACTCAAAAGTTAAAGTAGGGAGCCACCACATAAGGATGCTCTACGCACCGAAAGATGAGAGGGAGAAAAGAGTAAAAGTTTGAATAGAGAGTCTGATTTTGTGAGTTTTTTATAAAGTGACCTGCTAAAGTTTGAATAAAGAGTCTGATTTTGTGAATTTTTTGAAAAGTGAATTGTTAAATTGTAGTGAAAAGTATTTTTGAGGTTAAATTTAGGTTTTTTTTTGGTGCTTGAGATAAGGATATGCTCTAAAGTACATATATTTGTATTAGAAAGATAAAAGGGTAATCACGATGGGATTGTACTGTGGTAAATAAAACCAGAAGTTCACTTTTCTATACTTCGGTAATGATTTGCAACGCTCCTTTTCTACTTCTTCACATCAACCCTACCTTCCAACAGAAACTTCAAACATTCGACCCCGTTCGCGCCCCTCTCTCTCTCTCTACAATGGTGTTCTTCGACCTCAACATACCCTACCACGAATCCGATAAAATCACCGACAAATCCGCCAGAAAAACCACTCGCCTCAAACTCACAGTCAAGGCAATGGAGCTAGGCTACACTGGAGTGGCCTACAACCGCACGATCAAGGGCGTGATGTCCGAACACCACCGCTGCGCAACCCCTCGGTTTCCTCTCTCCTCCGTCCTCAAACTCGCTCCTTCTCTCTCCTCCGCCGTCAAGCTCCACCGCCAAGTCCTCAACGTCCCCGCCTCCGCCCCATTCCGCCAGTACACGCGGCTGACGGTCGCCGTCGATAGCAAGGCTCAGGCGGCGGCTCTCAATGCGGGTAATCCGATTTTGAAGACGTACGATGTTGTTGCTGTTCGGCCTTTGAATCAGGAAGCGTTCGAGCAAGCGTGTCAGACTTCTGAGGTTTGGTTGTGGGTTTTGGTTCGAATTTTGATAAGAATGTGTCATATGTTTTTTTTTTCAGGGCCTGCTCTGAGAGTTCGGGGGCGTGATGTGAATTTTATAAACGGGACGATCTATATATAGTTTTTTATTTTTATAACCGTCTGGGTCAGCTTGCAACGTATGTCTGACTCAGCTTGCGCGCAACTTGACTAATGCCGGGCCCTGGACGTAACGCCCGGACATTATCCCGTGGCCCCAAGAGTTTGGTGGCAATGAGAATCGAACTTGAGACTTAACTGGGAGCAAAACCCCAAGTCCTAGCAAGAACACTTTGCCAACCCTTTTAAGGTTTATGGAGTAATTGAGATGTCTGAAAACGTACAAAAAAACTTGAAAATCCTTTTGTTAGTCAAGAAGTATCGCTTAAACACCACTGTTCTTGCATTTAATGCTGGACGCAGGATTGCATATTTCACCTAGTTTGCAGGACCACTCTTCAGTAATTTAACAAAAAGTTCAAAAGTCTACTATTTTAGGAAGAAAATTGGGAGGAGTGCAGGGGCTAAACACCCCCTTCGCACCCCCCGTCCACCCCTGCTCGCATTTTTAGTGGCAAAATAGTAATTAAACTTTGGCACTAATTTTGTTTATAACCAAAATTTAAAAGAATTAAAAACATGGGCCCCCTGAAATTAGAAGTATGCCCCAATTGGCCCGTGTTTCTTGGGTTGTTATTTGAGATATTGTTTTAGGATCTGGGATGTTTATTGTGCAGGTGGATTTGATTGCGATTGATTTTTCGGATAAGCTGCCTTTTAGGTTGAAGCAACGATTGGTCGAAGATGCTACAACTAAGGTTTTTTCTTCACTTGATTGCTTATGTACTGTTTGAAGTGTAAAACTATAGTAATCAGAATCAGATTGTGGGACCACATGCATTGACAATGAATATTTGTGTGGATAAAATCTGCACAAATGAGCTATAGACCTGGTGCAGCTCCACTAGGACCTGGATACTTGACACAGATAGAAAACGTGGACACAGAGTTGGACGGGAAGGCATTCTGATGCCGAAGTGAGCACTATCTAGGGTAAGACACTACGAGAGTACAGGAGAAGAAGGGTGAAGTATGTGTGTGGTGTGTCCAGTGTGGCATGCCTTGCCCTCCAACTCTCTTGATCACCTCATGCGGTGTTCCCTTCAAAAACCACGCAAACTTAGTCTGTTTTGGACCCTACAGCGATTTTCAAGTTGGATGATTGGCTGGGACTTTGGAATAGTACATTTGCACCTGCAAAGATTTATAGCAGTTTATGTTCTGTTGACCTTATTTTTTGCGTTAAGAATGTCCAATAAATTCATAGGAAGTCATTTTTGTAGAATAGGGTGAATTTAGAGCTTTGAATTGATTTCGTGTGATTTACTTTGGAACTGTGGAATATTGTGATACTGATTTATTTATTGTACTTGGTATTGCAGCGTGGCATATATTTTGAAATCACGTATTCACCTCTTATTGTGGATGCTCAAGTGAGGAGGCAAATGATATCAAATGCTAAGGTGATGACCCACTTTACCTTACCAAACATAAGATACACATATTTTTGAGAATGTGAATATGTGAATACTTGGCAGTGTCCTGAACTTTATAAAATTTGAATTAGATGAGTTCGGCATTCCCAAGCTTATTCCTCACTTATTGTTGCACCCGAGTGCATGTAATATAGCAATTAGCTACAGCCTACAAACCAAGAGTAGAATAAACCTGCAACCTGCAAATGGAATGTCCATTACCTGACTGATAGTGGCTATGTATGTCTATAACGGAAGGTGCTGCCCTTCTGCAGGTGGGCTATTTTCTAGCTTAGAGACTTGCTCCATCTCAAAATCATGCTTTTCAAACCTTCCAATGAGACCACGGGCGGGAAAGTTGAGGGCCATTGCAGGAAGCCGGGTGATATATATGCTCCACTTTCTGGTACAAAAAGCAACGGTGGCATCTCAGCAGTTCTGTGATCTAGCTATAGGTTTCAGCTTCAGGTCTAGGCATGCCTTATGGGTCTGAAAGATGTCAATATTGTGCTCTAGTCACAAAGAAGGTAGATTTGTATGGAGAAATACTTTATGTGGCATCAGAGTGATCGGAATTAAGGAGCAGTGAGTTTATGAATAAGAAGAAAGAATCCAGAATCTATTTAAGTAGGAAAATACTTGATTTTTTGACCGGGTGTTTTGGTATTCGATAAACTTTTGCAATTGTTCAAAATTTTGGAATTAATCAGGGTTTTTCTTCGATACTTTGGATGAACATAACAGTTGGGAAAGAATTGAAATCCCAGATATAATGGTTTTCACTCTCTAGGTTAAATGTCAGGCCAGAATTGTGGAAATCATTGAGAATCAATTTTTGATGTATAGATAGAGCTGGAAAAGAATCACGTCGGAGTTTCATATATAAGTTAAGCCAGGTTGAGCGCATTACCTTTAAAATATCGTGTGTTTTTTTGCTGGATATCTTTTGCCCTTTGTTTAGTTAGCAGTGGTACGCATAGAAGTGTAAGCATATGTGCTTATTGGATAACGTCGAAAGCCACACTGCAGCATGCAGACGCTATTGTCAGAAAGTAAAAAGAAGTCTTAGATTATGTAAAAGCGGGGTTAAGTTTGCTGACATCAAGTAGCCAGTAGGTATGACACAAAATGTAACAGAAAGTTTGTTGCCTCGTTGGTTGAGTTAAGATCTACTGGGTGTATCTTATAAGTTACAGGTTTCTTCAGATGTTTGTTTCCTTTGTCTCGATGGTAACTGGCATGTTATGGAAGGTGAATACCTTCTTGTTTTGGGTGAAGATAACATTTTATTCTGTCTGGAGTAGTAGTTATTTAGAGATTTGAGTTCTCACAATATGCAAACAATACGCTGTTTGATCCCAAACAGTAATGTGGTATAGATAAAAAGTTGATTGTTCTGAACAGTGATAGTCACTCTTGGACAATGTACTAGAAGCATCTTGACTACAGAAGTTTACGCTGTGATTTATTCTCGAGTTGCCCTGTATCTAGTTTGCATGTAAATGAATTTTTCCGGTAAGTTAGTGACACTGTCTGTCCTGCCTTTGTGCTATAGTAAGTTGTTAAACCAGCCAGATTGTTGGTTATTTATGATAACCAGCCAGATCATGTCAAATTCTCCATGTGCTATGATTGCAAGTAGAAGAAATCTACTCAGACTGATTTCCTACTTGATTTCACTCGTTTCATTGTGCCCATTGGCGACGCCACCCATGGAAAAAATAAATTATTATTAATATATTAAATTTTCTTATGAATTTATAAATGATTCCATCAAATTTTGACGTCAACACCACACGACGTAATTTTTCAATCTGTAAAACCCACTAAATGTTCCTAGTGAACGCAAAATGAAACCTAAAACCCATTTGATGGAGTAACCACACTTTATAATTTTTCAGGCTAATAAAACAAAGAGAGGCTAAAACACATTCGATGGTGTTGCCATTTTTCAATCTAGGAAAAAACCTACTACACTTAAATCGACGTAATACAAGCTAAAATAATTTACATATATGTTGCTTAAGGTGTAAAGCATGAAAGTCGAATGCCTAGTTTGGGAATTGCATATATTTAGGATATTGGTTGTTTGATTTTTTTGGGAAATTGCATGTATTTTGGTAGGAGTATTGATGTTTATGAACGACCTTCTGAACTCCTGGAGTCGCCACTGATTGTGCCTGTTGATCAGATGCTCATCGAAATTCATTTTCATAGTTTGTTTGTGCTGAGAATCATCTGCGGAAGCAGTTTCTGGTCTTTTATGCCCTTGTCATTACACCATATATCTCTTGATCATCCGCGTGACTCTGTGCTTCCAGCTACTAGTGGATTGGACTCGAGGAAAGAATCTCATTATCTCAAGTGCTGCCTCTTCGGTGACTGAACTGAGAGGGCCATATGATGTTGCAAATTTATCATCACTGCTAGGGCTCTCTATGGAACATGCTAAGGCTGCTGTTTCCAGGAATTGTAGGTACGGAAACTTGCAAAATATTCATCCTGTAGAATAGTTGTGCTGATACTAATTTACGTAAGAAGTTTTTGTTCCAATGTGGTACAGATCTCTAATTGCCAATGCTTTAAGGAAAAAACAGTTTTACAAGGAGGCAATCAGGGTTGAAGTTATTCCATCAGGGGAACAGCTTGACTCCAAGGAACCTTGTTTGAGCGATTGGCTTAAATGGGATCCCATCTCTAGCGGCGATGGTGATTTGCTATTAGATGACATGGCAAAGTCCTTCTCCGCCTCCTCTAAAGTGTCCAAAACTGTGAAAGCCATTGACTTTGCTGCAGTCATGGATAGTTTGCCATCTCGTGGATTGCAAGTTTGTGATTTGAAATCTACAGCTGAGGCTGCAGTGCAGCCACTGGATATTGGCAAAAGCTTTTCTGCTGTTGGGAGAGCTGATGTCTCAATAACTGGTATTTCTCTGCAGCCAGAGTCTCTTGATGATCTCGCGAAAGCAGATCAGACTTCATCATACAGTATGCCATCCCAACAAGATTCTATGAATTCAATTTACCCCACTAATACTGTGAGAGACTTCAATAATGCTGAGGAAACCGTAATGTATACCACCAACAGTGAAGAAGAACCTACGAACTCAAATGGTCTGGATATACATATTTCCCCACCTAGAACTGAAGTGCATAATTGGCAATCCCAAAGTTGCACCACTCATTGTGATGCTCGGGTTATGTTACCAGATAATACTGCAGTATTAAACACTTCAGCAATGGAGACCGAGATTACTTCTACTTGTAATACTGTTGATGTTGAAAATTCAACGCCATGCAAGGGTCTTGAATTTCCTGCTTTCCAGGGTGACGAGGCTAAGATGCCATACAGTTCGGACGGAATTTTAGGTGCACAAGATCATGCAATGGAAGAAGGCTTAATTGAAACACATCCCAAAATAAAAGAAGATTTATCATTGGCATCACATGATGCGTGTTTGCCTGAAGATTTTATTGAAAGGGGACATTTCAGAGAATCAAGAGATGATTCAGTATTGGTTGCTGATGGATTGCCAGTTGTGGAGTCTTATCATGAGATGAAAGACATCAATGATCATCCTGCTGAGCATTGCGAGCGGCCAGATGAGGGGGTAACGGAAGATCATAAGCAAATAGAGATTCGAGCTGAAGTTAATTGTCCAGCCTTGGATGATTTCTCAGGTAATGGCATTATTTCCATTAGCATAGATGATACACTACCATTCAAAAGGTATTTTTCCTCTCTTTTGCATAAACAAGTCTGTCAGATTGTCTTTGACAATCGTGGATGCTGGATTTCATCCGAAAGGCATATAGTTCTGCAAAAGTATTTCCTGAAGTGCAGATTTATTTATTCCCTTAGTTCTATTTGCAGTTGGGTCTTAGTTCTATTTGCAAAATGTGTTACTTTTTTGCTTTCTGTTGTTTATCTTTTGATGTCTTTTGAAGATTGGGATTTGGTAGATTCTCAATTAGGGCAAATCCTTTCAATTCTAAGATTCAAGCTTCCGCATGAATTTCTCAATGAAAGCTTCCTTATTCAGTCCTTACCTTTGACCTACTTATTCTTTCCTTGTTACATGAAATGTAGGGAAGGACAAACTAAAATCAAGAAAAAGAAGAATACCCAGCCAAGCCTTTTCATTCCCTCTGAAGCGTATGTTGAATCCTACAACTTTCAAGAGGAAAGCACAAAAGTCTAAAATGAAGAATAAATTACTGTGACTGTGTAAGTAATCCCACTTAAATTAGACTTGATGATTGGCACGTGAATAACAGTTGAGGATGCTCTTTACAGTTTTCTTAGTTATGTTGCTAGTTGGCATATTTTGTATCGACCCTTACTCCCTTGTTTGGTTTTGGATTTCTGTTTTGACTTGAACTTTTGGATTTGTGGATGTGTTCCAAAATTGTTTGGGGTCAAAGGATTCATTATGGGTAATTTAGTATATTAAAATTGTAATACGAATTTCTTATTATACCCAGTGTGTGCCTTTTTTTTTTCTTTCTTCTTTTCGAAATGACAAGACCTATGTGCTCTCCTTCATTACTATTCTTTGTTTGTTAGGTGAATTTACAACTTATTTGTTCGTGTTCACTAGTTCCGTTAACAGCAAATTGGTCGTGGAAACGACTCAACTAGCCAAAAGGGTATTAAACCTTGTGTAACCTTATATCACTAGATCTGGTCAGTTATAACCACGTATTGAGCATGGTCATTATCTTCGTAATTATTTTTGTATGCTAATAGGGATCCCAGTGTCTTATTTGTAGTAAAATGTAGACATGTGGGTTACATCAGTTGGAAAAAGAAAGTATCATGAACGGTTATGGTGTGAACCAAAAGCATCCTTTAGAGCCAACCATCAGGAGTGTAGATGGGGGTAACTTTCACATATTGTTACCTTTTGCTTTCTCACAAGTCGCAACTTTTGCAACTAATGATAATGCTCAACTAAGCAGATTCGAGTGTATGAACCGCAGCATTTTTTACTCATTGGATTCCTTAGATTAGATTGGAGAACTAGGTACCTTTGTTGGCTGGTATGGAGAGAAGTACCACTGAATTTCCTCTATATCCCTATGCCACTTTAATTGCTAGGATAACCATTAGCTGAAGTCAGTCTTTTTGGAGGATTAATTGGTAGTATAGATTGCTGTTGGAAGAAAAGAAAGGGTCAAAAGGAGGATATCGAGAATCGAAAGAAGTACTGGAATCTTGTAAGGTGAGGGAGACCCTCGGTGTTCAAATTTCCACATTATTTTCGAAGCGTGCTGGAATGGGTTTTTATTTTTCGGGCTGTACTTGGCTGTCGTATACATTGGCAGAGGTATAAAGGGCCGGGGCCCTACCCGATATTTCAAATATTTTACGAATATTATATGCAATATGATACTAACTATTTATATAACTAGTATAGCAATCTCTAAAAATCTAAATAATTTTGATTTGATCTTGTAAAAATTAAATTATTCACATTGCCCTGTAAAATTTTAATCAATTTCTTTCATAGACGAAAATAATCACACGTGTTACAATAATCACACACGTGTGTTACACTATGTATTGAGTGCATTTTTGCATGAAAATACTTCCCTTAGAGCATCCCAAACAATAACTCCCCAAAAAAGTTTGTGAACAGTGCACATATCTATTATAGTTTGACACTTTTTCCATCAACACTCCAACAATCCTCTCTATTACTCTCTCTATACCACTTATATATATATATATATATACACATACAAGAGGAGAGAGAAAGATAAAGAAAAAAGATTAAAAAAATGGCAAGGTTCTAAAAGTCGGTAGTCGCTCCCAGGTCGGTAGGCTACCGACTAGCGACTAGGGGATTAGTCGGCTAGTCAGATTTTTTTTTTTCATATATATATATTCTCCTTCGTCCCTTCATAAGTTTTGAGTAAGTAGAATAACATAAGTAGCACAAATCATCAATAAAAACATGGAAACTAAGTAAAACCAAGTAGTTAGTACAAAGTTCGACGCTT
>JAXBDA010008190.1:0-15467 GCA_036023075.1 Gaultheria prostrata | reverse complement strand
GTTTCTTGCAGATAGATTATCTATCTGACGCAGTGGAATTAATAGCCACTGTCTATTTTTCCTCCTTTCTTATAAGTGGAATAGTTTTCTATACGATATATATTCATTTTTTTTGTTCGATTCGCTGACATTCCAGTCGAATAAGTGAAATAGATCAACCTTTATCTATTTCACTTATATATAATAATTAATTAATATTCATTTATATAATAATGAATTAATATTCATCATCCCACCGTATTTCATTTGAATAACAGGTACGTGCACAACCGACAAAGTGTTTGAACACAAACAAGAAGAAAATCAGGAAGAAAATGTGACCAATTAACCAACCAACAAAACTACTTCTTACAAATAGTAGCTTGTTCGCCTTGTTATTAAGATAGCTACTTGACTAATAGGAGGATCATTGAATCCGGTGGAATGTATGGGTGAGGCAATATTTGCATAAAAAAAATCAGCATAAATTCCAATTAAAGGAAGAACAGGCGACTTCTCACGAAAAACAGGAGACTTTCCACGCCCTTTCTTTTATCGTTAGGATACAAAAACCGCCAGTTGCGCAAAGTTGTTAAACTGGTCCATAAGAGCTGAACCAAGAAAAATGCCAGAAAGAATAAGAATATTTTTATGCGATGAGGTTGAACCAATCCTTCATTGAGCGGCCTATTATAGACCGATGTGAACCTCAAGAATTGTCCCATAACAAAAGCAGCCATTACTGCTACCCGTCTCAGGTTGTCGTCTATCAAGAAGCTAGGGCCAATGAAGACATAGCACTGTATACCTATGGTGGGTATGATCATAAATCCACAAAAAGAGTCCCGCTCCAATAGTCTCTCGAGTATCTTAAGCAAAAAGGATAGCCCTAAAGATTGTCATTTTGACCACTATTAGGAAGATTAATAGAGCTATTTATATTTTTATTCCATAAAGGAGTCCCCGCGCAATCATTGAATCGGAATTGTGGACTTTCTTCAATAGGTTAAGGAACTTCACGAACAATGCTTGCATTATCATCCACAACCGCCTTAGAAAAATAAGAAAATAAATCTGGGCAAGTATGAGAGCGAGATTCGTTTCTTTCTTTCGACTGCCCAAAAATGCATAAGATCTAAGAGCAATTATACCAAGAAAAATGAGTACTATGTTTTGGACCATAAGAACTCATTTTTGTTGAATCAAGAACTATTAGGAGTACCACTAACTACTATATATAAAATATAAATCAAACTGATTTTTTCTACAAAAATAACAACTTATTAGGATAACCAATAAAACTATTAAGAAAAATAAAAAAAAATATTTACTTTTATATTAAAACAAAATATAGCCATTGTTAAGTCAACAATCTATCCATAAATAAGTTTTTTTTTTTTTTAATTTATGCTTTTCCTAGCAATAGTAGAACAACTCCAGCGTATCGTACTCCTACGTGTTGTTTTTTTCTCAAATGATTCACACAGTCGACAGACCCAAGTTGTAAATGCACTCGTCGGTATCCCATTTGTGTACAAAACCACCTTACCTTTTGAAACTCTTCTTCTCCAAAGCTGATCGATGCCACCAACTTTTCTGTACCACACCAACTGGTATTTGTGCTGCAAATACTACAAATGCAACGACGGCGACAACAACAACGACACAGCACCACCACCACCGTCTCTTGCTTCTCCTCTCCTTGTGCTCCGACCCCAAACACCTCTACCAAACCCATGGTTTCATGATCCGCAATGGCCTCCTCGATCACAATACCCTTCTCCTCAGCAAATTCATTGATGCTTGCTTCTCCCTGGGTTTATCTGAATATGGATATTTTGCTTTCATCCACAACAACAAGACCGCCTTCAAATCCAATCCACCACCACAAAACATCATCTACCTATACAACACCATGATCAAGGCTCTCTCTCGTCAACCCCAATGTGCCAAATATGCCATTCTCCTTTTCAACGATATCCAACTGGTTCCCGGCTTACGACCCGACTCTTACTCCTTCCCCTTTGCCTTGAAGGCCGTCCTTCGTCTATCCTCAATCCAATTAGGAAGACAGATTCACTGTCAAGCCTTTGGCACTGGACTAGACAGTGACGTTCACGTGTCGACGGCCCTTATTCAAATGTATGCATCGTGTGGCGGAGGATGCGTGGTTGATGCTCAGAAGCTGTTCGATGGAATGTGCGTTAGAGATGTGGCCTCGTGGAATGCGATAATAGCCGGCTATGTGAAGGCTGGCGACGTTGACGGTGCACGCCACTTGTTCGAGCGAATGCCGGAAAGAAATGTGATTTCTTGGACTTGTGTCATTGCAGGTTACGCTCAGGTGGACAGGCCTAGTGATGCAATCTCCATGTTCCGTAGAATGCAGCTTGATGGTGTGGAGCCCGATGAGGTAGCAATGCTGGCTGTGCTCTCAGCTTGTGCAAGTTTGGGAACCCTTGAATTGGGTGAGTGGATTCATAACTATGTCGACAAACACGGGCTGCACAAGACTGTACCTCTTAACAATGCCCTCATTGACATGTACGCAAAATCAGGAAATATCGGAAAGGCGATACAAGTTTTTGAAAAAACGAAGCCAAAAAGTGTTGTAACTTGGACGACGATAATATCTGGACTGGCATTACATGGGCTTGGGAGAGAAGCTTTGGAAATGTTTGCCCGCATGGAAAGGGATCAAATTAAGCCAAATGATGTCACTTTCATTGCTATTCTTTCTGCTTGTAGCCATGTTGGGTTGGTTGAAATGGGTCGATGGTATTTCAACAGTATGGATTCAAGGTTTGGCATTAAACCAAAGGTTGAACACTATGGCTGTATGGTAGATTTACTAGGACGTTCCGGTTGCCTGCGTGAGGCACACGATCTTGCCATGGGGATGCCATACGAAGCTAATAGTGCTATATGGGGGTCCCTTCTTGCTGCCTCTAGAATGCACGGTGATGTAGAGCTAGCAGAACGGTCTTTGCAACATTTGATCATGGTGGAGCCCCGTAATAGTGGAAATTATACACTTCTGTCTAATACTTATGCTGCTGTTGGTCGGTGGAATGAATCTGGGATGATGAGGAGAGTGATGAGAGACTCGGGTGTCATAAAGGCTCCAGGTGGGAGTTCCATAGAAGTGAATTACAGAGTTCATGAATTCATTGCTGGAGGCAGATCACATCCTGAGTCTGGGGGGATATATGAAGTTCTCTCCCGGATAATTGTACAGTTGAAGATAGCTGGGAATATGCATAGGGAACTATTGGAGATGCTTGAATCTTAAAATGGAGGCTCTACTTCTTACCTCTATGCTTATAAGGGATCTTGTTTCAATAGGTTTGCGTGTTGTTGAGAAGTTTGCAACATAGCCCACGGAAATGCTCTCACTCTGTGGAAACTAGCTTCGGACACTTCGCATGAAGGTCAAGAAAATCCAGCACTTTAGAAGGTCCACTCTTCAAGCAACTGACATTCAGGTAAAGATCACTTTTACAGAATCAAGTTATTCTAAACAACTTGTAGGCGTGTTGGCCACATTTTCATAATATACAATCAAGTTGTGGAGTTCACCCGACAGATAGTTGTGGGAGATATGCTGAACCAAAAATTTATGGCACTCAATCAGTAACCATAACTATCTGAGGGTGAGAGTTAACATGCTCTATTTAGAGTAGAGAGAGGAAATATACAATGTTGTTTTTTAGACTTGTCACCCTATCTCCTATTCAATATAGATGATAAATACAGATAGGTGCTACTGTGATATATATACAACCAAGTATTAACCCATGAGTACGCACCCCTTGGGCCCCATGCACCATTTGGAAATGTTACTAGAAAAGAAGAAGAAAAAAAATAAAAGGAAAGCTGCTGTTTCCTTTGTCTTCTCTCTCCAATTTTAAATATGACTAATTGCAAAAATTCAAAGAAACAGTAAGAATTCAAGAGTAAAGCAGTAATAATAATATCTATAAGCTGAAGTTAAGCTTTCCCATCATACTTAGTGTTTGTCCTGTTTGCATTGATATTGAATAAGGAAAATGATTTCTTTTGTGTTTTCCTTTTTCTTTTGTGCTGTTTATAGGAAATTTTACATGCCTGTGGGTGTATTAACTTCCAGCCCTTAACATTGTAAGTGTTCCAGTTTGCCCCATTAAGGCGCTTTTAATTTAAAGATTTCTTATCAGTTGGTTAATAGACAAACATAAATCTTGTGTTTCATCTGCCATGAAACACGTTTTTGTATTACTATGCAATTGCATTGAGACCATGAAACCCCCCGTTACGTTATGAGTACAACTGGTTGGCTTTCTTCCCAGCAACACTTCTTGTTACAATGCCTAGTCGCTTTATTAATAGCTCATAAAGATGTACCCACGTTATTCCCAATGCATTCTTTCTGGGAGCTTTGTGTTCAGTCTGTGGAGACTATTGCTATCAAATAGGACAGAAGGATGAAGTTGTGTTTATGTGAGATTGAAGGCCATGCCTCCCAATATCCATCCTGATTTACATGCTGAACTGGACTGATCAGCCAAGGGCCAAGGGAGATGCTTCAAAGCATTAAAGCATAAAAGAAATCATGCTCGAGGCCCAAGCTTTTTAACCCCAATCCCAGAAGAGCACAGTTACATAACGTCTGGATTTTCTGTATAAGAAGATTGCATATCCCTGGCAGAATTGCAACAAAAGAAATTTTTTTGTAAGATAATATACGTAAATTTGCACTTATCAAATAGATGATGAAATAATAAACCTAAGGTTTGCTAATATTAAAGAAGCCGCTAGATGTTAATTTGATTCAAAGATTTCATAATAATTTTGGTAGATTAATTTTTAAATGAGGATTGCTTGGAAACAGTTTGATTTGTGGTAAGAACAATTACTAAGAAAAACATAGAAGAAAATAAACATTTCATTGAGCTTCAGACTTCTCACCTGCAATCCTTGATTGTCCTTGTGATTGAATCGGCATTGCTAGATCCACTTCATTTGCTTTATCCAGATTATTTCGCTGTTGCAACTTCCCCGATTCAGAATGATGACGATAGATGTGCATTGTTTTGTCTTCACTTTTGTTACCAATTTCATTCAGCACCTCGTGATATGTTGGTCTTTGTTCTGATCTGGAGATTGAAACACCAATATCTACTACGGCAGTGATAGTTCCACTGACATCTGATGCAGAATTTATGCTGGTCCAACTGGTGTTTAGCATGAGATGCTCTGAAAATTTTGTTTTGCTTTCGATTAGTTGCATTTGCAGACAGTTAACTCCACTTTCATCCTTTTTCTCTTTAATTACCCCACCACAATTGGCAGGTGGAGTAGAAGTACCACAAACATATTCCTCAAATGAAAACTCATCATTGGAAAATATTCCACAATTAGCAGGTGGAGTAGAAGTACCACAATCATCATTGTTTGTGGATGCTGTAGAGCTAGAGTTGAATCTAGATTCTTCATTGCTGAATGTTTTTATCAGTGTCGGCATAGCCACCGCTTCTGACCTGGACCTTCCAGCTGCTCCCACCTCGCCCGATTTCTTAATCTTATCATGCTTTATCTTGTTCTTTGAAAGCTTGTAATCATGCACTTTGTCATCATGCAATTCTTCCAGTCCGCTCCGTAGATTACCCCTTCTGTTCTTCTCTGGGTGAGGAATTGCCAGAACGCGCTTATTCTGAAGAGTGGAACTGATGGTCCTGTTTCCATACTTGTTTGAATGAAGCCAATCATCAATCTTAATGAGTTTTGGGGAATTTAAGTATTTTGTTTTCCTATTTCCATGTGTCTGACTGCAACTGTGGTCAGCCTTTTTACCATTTGGACCCCTTGGTAACTTATCCTGTATTGGGATGACTGTTTTGATAGCACATTCAGATTTG
Source organism: Gaultheria prostrata (assembly GCA_036023075.1). Lineage (NCBI taxonomy): Eukaryota > Viridiplantae > Streptophyta > Magnoliopsida > Ericales > Ericaceae > Gaultheria > Gaultheria prostrata. The sequence continues at coordinate 9,591 of JAXBDA010008190.1, read as the reverse complement.
TCTTGACTGCCTTCTGTTTCATTGTCTGAAGTGCATTTAAATTTCAAATCCAAGCAGCTATTTCTGGAAATAATGCTCTCTGAGTTGTATTCTGATGTACTTTCCATGGGTAAAGTCACAGATTCTGCATGCTGAAATTTTGGCCACCTCCTTCTTACAGGCACTGGGACGTTTTCTGCTGATGTTTGGCTATCTACTCCAGATTTTCTTCTGCTGCAAAGTGTGGGCCTCATAAATCTTGGTAACTTCAATGGCAGAGCTGCTACAACATTTCCAATCTTTTTCACTGTCTCTATGTTGGATTGTGGTTCTTCAAGTTCAAAAGATAGATGGGAAATCTCTAGTTGCTTGCTAGAAGATGGTGGTGTCCCTGTAAGATCTTCCAATTTCTCATTTAACTTCTGAATTTGTCTTCTGATATCCTGGCGCTTATCTTCAATCCATTTCATCCTGTGCTGCAGACTGTTCATTTCAACTTCTCGTTGCACCTTTGCTTCCTGTTTTTCAGTGGTTAACCTTATCATATGAACTCTAAAGGTGAAGCTACAAGAAAGAGAAAAAGGAATGGATATGATTAGAGAGGCATTTTCAACATCTTTTGACAAGATGAAGCTTCTGAGATGGCATTTCTGGGAAGCTACTGAGCCGAAGCCTAATAAGTTGGTTGTTTAGCATGGGTTATTAGTCAGAAAGTGTCGGTCTTTAACAGCAATTTTCGAAACCATTGTAGTTATGGACTACAGTAATGAATAATGATATATAGGGAAATGCCATGCTCTCTCTGTGTGTGTGTGTGTGTGTGTGTGTGTGTGTGTGTGTGTTCTATGTGTACTACAGAAATGTGCATTTAAAGCAATTACTTACAATCTTTTTACTTCATGCAAGTTTGTAACTGGTACCATGGTCACCATATATCATTGCCAGTTTTGAGTCTCATAGCAGGTTAATGATACTAGGCTTAGTACTTGTGCTGTATAAAGTAATAGTATAGAGTTATTTGAGAAAAGATGAGGAACATGATGTTTCATTGACGTACATTTGATTCCTTATTGCCCAGGTGAATGCTTCTCGCCCGTGTTGCAAAATTTAAAGAACAAACTGTCTCACACAAATCTTCCTCTTTGGGACTAACATGAACAAGCATCAGTGTTTTTGAGTCCTCCCCTGAATATAAAATACTAATTAATTTAATATATGAGGTAGTGGTCAAGCAGGTTAAAGAATGAAGACATTAACTAGACAAGACTATGTGCAATTGCAGCCGGGGTATATTGATCAGGAGAAAATTTTCAATACAACGGTTATTTGATACGCCTCTCTCATGGGGTGAGACCTGCACATACATGGGATGGGACCCACATCATGGGAGAGGGCGATACAATAATCGTTTTCCTTGATCAGATGCTACCTTACTGATTGCTAAAAGCAATTGGTTGTTAAATTTTCAATGTGAAATTCACACATCTATTGACATTGACAGAAAGACAAGGACACCTCGGACACTGCCTCACATCTGGAAGTTTTATCAGTGGTAAACCTAATGCTAAATCAGTAAGTAACGGTAACACTAAATCCTGATCTAAGCAATAATTAACAGTTAAATCATAATTGTCCCGTATTGATGATGAGGTGTTTTTGGCATTAAGCTTTAATAGAGACGCTGTATTTGACATTGACCATTATAATGGAGGTGTCTCTGACATTGTAGCACTTCCAATTAGAAAAACATCCAATTGAAGAAGATCCATCACGGTGTCTAAGATTTTCAATTGAAAGTTCATATATTTTTTCTGTTCAATTAGACATGCAATTAAATTCCAAATGATGATCCCAAATGTCTAATTAGGGCATAATCTCCTCAACTTTAAAGTTCGAGAAATGGTGAAACCCTAATTCAAGAAATTGGGTAAATTTGAGTCCGTTAGAGGAATGGGGGAAACCTGAAAAATTGGTGAAATCGATGAAAAAAAATCTTCTTGCAATGCTTCGTCTTTATGGTAATTATGTTCCTCTGTTGCAAAGTTCTATTAAATGTTTGAGATCTTTGTTTGGGTTTTTAATTGAAGAAGTCCAAACTTCTCTGACACTTCAGTTGGATGTTCTAACTGATGCAAATGTTAGCAAAACAATAATAGCACATAGTGCTACAATGGCAACGACACCATTGAGTTAATGCTTGATGTCAAGACACCCACTGAATTAATGGTTAATATTGACAAAGGCACGGGTAATTATGGGAATTTTGCTGTTATTGTTGCTGACATTATTGTGAATTGTTAGTTAAGCTACTAGCATTTAGCGTCCAGCTAAAACGATCTCCAAATTTAAGGGGTGTCTGAAATGTTTTGTTAGATGCAGGAGGTGTCCGTGATTGTGGCCCAAGTTTTAACTGCCACCTCCTAAAAGGAAAAGACTAGACTCTAGAGCAACCCCTATCCTTACAATCATGTTGATTGGTGACTGGTCAGCTTCTCTTTTCCATTAGATCCTCATTTACACCACTTTTATTATTTTTAACTACTAACTACTTTAATGCTTAGCCAATGCACACAACAAAAACTGAGCATAGAAGAGAAAAACAGAATATGCATAATTACCTAGGGAATCTTTAAGAACTTGTGTCAGCTTGCTATTCCTGTCAAATGTTAAAACTCAAGTTGAGGATTCAAGATTTCAAAGTAACCATAATGGATTGGTTAGAAAGTTGTACAGTAAATTGTTTTGAAGTTGATGTTTGCCTGACAATTCAATTTCTTCTAAAAGGTCACTCTACTATTTAGTAATGTAGTCCTCACACGATTGAGTAAACTTTGTAGCTCTCAACAATGGTTTGATGAGTGTCTTGATTCTTGCATAGTTACCTGAAAGGTATGTGGCAATTCTTTCTGTGGAGGGCATTGATGACATCCCCAAGGGCAGAAAGTGACAGATTAATTGCTTTTCCTTCTTCAAATCTTCGTCCCAATGCCTTCGTCTTTAGAACACGCTCACTTCCCCCTAGATCAACCATCCATATTTTATTTGTTATCCTTCGCCTCTTGTAAGCATCAAAAGAAGTCATCAACATGCGAGTCATGCTGCAAGGAGCAGATATGATAGACACAAATTTAGAGCCTCAAATGTATTTCTGCCAATAATTACCAGTCAAACACTAGTAGCCTAATGCCCAAAACTTAAAGACAGCCTATGCTTCAAAAATATGCTTTGGTTTCCAAGCTTCTCCCTCAGGTCCTGTCGAGCTAATTTTGCTTGAACCCGTAAGAATGCTTTTCTTACTATTGTTATCAGGTCATGTAGTTACCAATGTGATCTACTTGAAGACTGGTTGGAATTAGTAGAAGCTGTGGATCTGGAACGACGTCCCATTTTATACAGCCTTTTTGCTTGGTTGAAGTCATTCACTTGGATGGTCACTAGGTTGTTGATCTCGATCTCTCCTTCGGAATCTGTTTGGATTGAGAGGCTGCACATAAACAATTTCGGACGTCCAAATCATTGCGTTAATAGCATCAAAGGAGAAAATATTGCTATTTAGCTTTGGTGGTCATGATGGAATTTGAGTTTTAATTGGGTGTGGTCGGTGTATGACAATCATAGGCACTTTAATGGTGCAGAATTGGTTAACTCATCTCTATGAAAGCAAAGTTATATCCTTACTTGTTTCGTATCTTCTTGCTATAAATAGCATGTTTTAAAGATGATCTTTCAGAAAAAAATGAGAGAGAGAGAGAGAGAGATGCTAGCATCGTGGACGACAAATATTACTAGTCTTAATCAACGCATGTTAGAGTGATGTCTAACTGCACTATTGCGTTTGACACTCCTTCAAAACCTCAAATATTTCTTATGTTGGAGCAAATTTCCATTGAACTACTGAAATGGGAACAGATGTTTGAGTCTCTATAAATGATAGTATCTTTCTGTAAAAGAAACAATCATGTGGTAAAGAATGGCAAGAAAGCTGTAGATCGCAGCTACTTGATGTAATCACATGAATATCAGTTTGTGATCAAGCTTTATGGCTGTTTGACAGTAATAAGACAAACTCACAAAGTACAGCATCTTGGGTTTCCCTGGATGTGTCAATGTATTCTTAATTGAGCTGAAAGTACTGAATAATCCACTTCTTCTGATTAGATCATGGATTAGAGCTCGTAACAAACTGTTCTCGTAAGGTAGGTCGGAATAGTTTTCTGAATAATAGCTTACCTAATCTCTGAACATACGACACTACATTGCGCTTAATGCTTATGACTATTTTGCTGGTTATCGGGATTCAAGCAGTCTTAACACAAGAACATGGTTTTTGCGAGGAACTTGATGTTTGTTGCCCAGGGTAATAGACGGCTCTTCTGTTGCTTAAATTATATTATCATCTTTTAGTTGTGGCTCTGCGTCTGGAATGAGGCTTGAGGAGCATGTGGATGGTTTACCGTGAACTTACAAAAATAAGACTGATGGTATATGTTGGCTGGTAATACATCTGTAAGGTAGAAAAGTACATTGTTTGTGTGTTTTAGTGGAATATACTTTGTGGGTCAGCTTGTGGTAACGATGCATGGGAGCTCGTGGATGGTATTTACTAAATTTTGGTGTTAAAACATCTCTTAAGGTAGAAAACAACATCATTGTGTGTTTCAGTTGAATACGGACTTTTTCTACTGTACTTTCTCTCTTTTTGGCATAAGCTGTAACTGGGAATGGCAGGATCCTTGGCTCACATAAAAACTGCAATGAATGAAACATTCAAGACTTCTTCGGTAACAAAGCCATATAGACTGCAGAACACTGTTTCGAAAAGGGGACGCACATACATACCATGGTGGCATGTGCTCAGTTGCCTTTGTTGTTCGAGAAACAAGCAAATCTTTTAGATATCCCATGTAAATCTCAAGCATGCTGAAACTTATGAGAAGTGTGTGATTACTGTCTGCTGCTTGCTTAAAGAGTGCTTCCATTGCTCGGGGGATTACGCCTGGATGATCTGCAGTCCCTTCCTATGAGTTTTGGACAGAACAAGAGCAGTTAGAACAGGTAATAAACCCATGCCACCACTCACATTTTCTTTTTACTGTGTGTGTGTGTGTGTGTATATATATATATTATATATATGAAAGTATATGTTGCAGTATATCAGCCAATTTAAGTGAGCGTTTTAGAGCAATTTAATGCAAATTTCCAAAGATCTGTCCTGGAAAGTTATCCAAATTCGTCAAAAAAGATCACCCCACAGTACAAAGTTCTACCTTGATTACGGTGACTTTTTCAACAAGATTTGACCCCTTGACCTCTTAGTAGGGAGTGTACAAGGGGGGCAACTAAGCTAGCCCTAGTGGGTTATAATATCGTCTAATTTTCATAGCATTGCAATCTTATGATGTACTATTTCCCTGTTATGCCAAAAGTGTGGCCTTCTCAATATACCAGGAGTTGAGTTAAAACATATTTTTGATAGTCTTGCAAGGCCACATGGTATGAGCCTCACCATTGTGAAAGTTTTTCCGGTGCCCGTCTGCCCATATGCAAATATGCATGCATTGTAGCCATCCAAGGCTGATTTGATAACCGGCTCAACTTCTTCGAAAACTTCATCTGAAAATTTTCAACTATCAAACCCATGGCAGAAACGGAAACAACCAATTTTCTTGGAGTGGCGATGGTATATATATTTATTCGGCTCGAAATTGTGCAATATGTGACTAATAATAGGAAGAGCTGAAACGACAGTGGAAAAGATAATGACGTGCATGACGTACAAACTTGGAGCACCTTGTGATGAACTAGGGTGGAAAACCTTGTCAAAACTATAAATTTTGCTCTTATTCTCGGCAAAATTTAGTGCCAAACGACTTGAATCGAGAGCCACAACAGGTCTAAGAAGGCAGCAATTGTCACCCATGGCGATGGGTCTGATACGACAAAAAACACGAATGTTCCCTGTAATGGCAAAAAATGAAGAGCATGAGTACAGCTATTTTGAACCTATTTCTCTTCCCATAACTAATGGGATTAGTTTACATCTAGTTACACAATATTCACACAAAATCTCTCTTTGATTTGCAGGGGGTGACTGGACCAACAATCGTGGATTCTAGAGGAAGCAGAGTTTGCCACAATCCAATATGGTTGCTATTGCAAAATAATTTTGATGGGAGGGGCACAAGGCTAAGAACTTGCCTTTGAGGTCTAGGAAATCATTGAGCACCTGCCTTCTCTGTATGTTCATTTGGCAGATTTTGGCATTTAGTGCAGCAAGTTCATCTGTTTGGACATGTTGAATCTCAGAGTAGGACTACAAAAGCAAAAGCAATTTTATTAGAAGTTGAAAACAATGCGGGTTTCACCTTGTATTTTCAGAATGGCAAGGCCCTTCAAGTCATCCTCGTAGTCATGATGATGATGATGTCCTTGTTGATCAGATGGTGAGCTTTTGATTATATTACGGACTGAATCAACCCAGCTTGAGGTAATTAGCTGCGTCCTTGATCCCAAGAGAGAATGGAGAGACTCAGCCAGAATACGAATGGATTTTCGAGAATCCATACTCATGCTCTATCTTATTTCTTAACCAATGATGTAATCTCTCTCTCTCTCTCTCTCTCTCTCTCTCTCCCTCCTTGGTAAGTTTGCAAAAGTAGCAGAGAATGTAAGTGGTATTCGCCAACTTATCAATCTGTATGTATGAGCTGCTGATGCTTCAGCCTAACAATAGCAATAAATAATGAAGCAGCTGATAGGCCAAAGACATGGTCAATATTCCCAACTATACCCTTCTCCTCTGAGGCTTGTCAAAGAAAAGATGTGAAAATGGAAGTGCATGGCAAAACCTTCGGAATGAAATTGCACCCGGTCCCTTCCGTGATGTTTCCTGGATGACGTAGGTTGGCCATAGAAATAACGTTACTGGTTAGCAAACACTGAAAGGAAGGGAATGTATGAGGAGGGGGGAGGAGGGGATTTTGAGGAAGTAGTGAATTCACAGGTGTTTTCGAAACAGGGAATGAACATATATGGGCACGATACATGAATGTGTGGGTATGTAATTTCCAACACGAAGGAAAAAAGGTTGCCAACTGCCAAATGAAATAAACACCACCATTACTCTATTGGATCAGAACTGTCAGCACAAGTCTGTCCGAAAGCCCCCACCATGTGGAATCTCCCTCATTTGCTTCTGAATTCTTGTCTACTGCTACCTACTACTCACTTCTGCTTTGGAGCCTACCTTCTTGAGAGAGAGAGAGAGAGGTGCCTGTTAGTTGGGGAGGGACCTACTGTTGTTTGGTGTATACTTATAAAAACAATGGCCATACCACTCATTACTTAAGAGTTGTGCTTGAAGAATCCCAGTGTATTACTAACTCTCAGCTAAATTGAGGCAGCCATTAATGATTTGGCCTAGCCTACCAACCTTGACCTTTTCATATTAAATGCTTAAAAAAAAAAAAACTCCAGGCTTCAGCGCCATTTTTCCGTACCAGTTTTCTTTAGCTCTTTGGGTTTTTTTTTCTTTCTATTTTTTATAATTTATAACAAGATTACAATTGAGGGCTGATGATTAAAATGACACTGCACAGTTGGTTTGGTAATAAAAGGGTCTTTTCTATTGTCAATTCACTGGGCTGGCAGTAAGCAAACAAAAAGACAAAAAAAACATACATTTTAACTTACTTTTTCGTACCTTCTAAATAAACTCACACACATTTTTATACATTTTTTTACATATTTTAATATATTTTTTAAATCTTAACGATAACCCACATGGCTCATTTTAGAATTTTCCTTAGCAAAATGGGAATGATAAATAAAACGTAGACCAAAATGACTGCGAGAGGTATCAAAACGATATCGTGCTATTGCCTTAGCATTGCCCGGTAATGAGTGCAAATTTGTTCACCCTCACCTAATGAGAGTGAACAAAACCTTCACTCTGATTGGTTGAAATGGTGTGGGATCCACCACAAAGTGATGTCATGTTTACCAAAAAGTATGTTAATTATGTGGACCCTACATCATTTCAACCAATCAAGGTGAGGGTTTTGTTCACCCTTACCTACAAATTTGCACTCCCCGGTAATCTCTTAGTTATTGTTCATTGTAATTTTAATACACTTGGGGGCAAGTCATGTATCAACGTCTCGGTTCCTTGAATGGAGTAATTTGATGTTTGCAATCTACGACAACAAAGAACAGTCACCGGGCCGTCGAAGAAAATTCCATCCCACCTTCCAAATAAGGACAGGTTTGCAAAATTAAAGCCACTTGTAACAACTACAGATTGTAATAAACTTTTTGACTCAGCAACATATTATGTACATTACTATGTGATTTGTATAGATCGTATGATTCACTGCTCGATCGATCGAATATAGGATTACAATTTACGAATCAAACTAACTGGCCTCGTCTTTTGATTAAATATCTCCATCCCATTTCATTTACTAATAACAGTGGAGTACTAGTAATCAGGGTTTTCAGTCAGCTGAAGATAAAAGGAACAAATTTTTTTACTCAGATATCGATAATAATACCCCAAATTTCTTCCATATCCAGATTCTCGAAATAAAGAATATATCATCCAGTTACAGAAATGAACATAAGCAGGTTGCAACGAGGACAATCACATAAACAATTACAGCAGGTTTAAGTTCCTACTCAGAAGAACAAGATATGCTATCTACTTACGAATCACACAAAAATTGATAACAATTTGTTTATAAAACTACGGTACCATTGATCAGAACAATCCATCAAGCAACCTTCCCTGGCATCAGAAGGTTTCATCTGGCTAAGCAAATTGTAAGGGCCGAGGAACACTATGGTTCAGCCACCTACACCCTCCCTGGTTGGCAAACCCACGTTGGCCGAAGATCAGGCCAGACGGAATGAGCCCTGGCCCAGCGGATGGCTTCACGCCCCAGACGGACGTTGACTGAATAACCGCTCGACGGTCCCCAGAGGACGATTACCCCAGGCTAGGAGCTCGGGTCTCACGGCAGATCTCTCCTTTGGCAATGGGCGCACCAATTGCAGGATGTTACAACCGGTGGAAATTTGATAATTTGCTAAGAAATCTTAAGAGAAAATAGCAACAAAATGAAAGGAAGAATGTGGGAATTTTTATTGATGAATGAGATTACAGGAATTGGGAACTCTTGTCCCTAACAAGTGGAAGCTCTCGTTCCAAGTGTTCTTTACAATACAACAATTTCGATACCTTCTCCTCTCCTCCTCCCACTACTTATACTACCCAACTCTTGTAACTGCTTTTCCCTCCACAATTTAGAAAGAAACCAAAAGATTCGTAACGGGAAATAACAGAATGTAACAGAAATGCATACATCTGTAGAGGGCAAGAATCTGGGATCCGTACAGCGCCTCTAAACCTGCAAGACAGAGAGCGGTTAGAGCACCTTTGCCCTTCGTGGCAAAGGCCCTCCGATGCTTAAGTTAGTAAGAGGATGCTAAGTAAGCAAAGAACAATGCGTATGAATAGGTTTCACAGCGTACCTCTCACTGTGGGCATGATGCCTGTATTTATAGGTGTAGGTTAACTTGTTGATCAAGGGTCCTTGTCGCCCTAGTTTCCTT
>JAXBDA010008189.1:0-15468 GCA_036023075.1 Gaultheria prostrata | reverse complement strand
CATTTGGATAATCAAAAGTAACAACATTTCTCAATAACCAAAACTCAATAACCAAATTTTGGGGACCACACCCTATTTATAAGTCTTTTTTGGTAGAACGAATTCAAAAGAAACAACATTTTCCCTCAATTTTTCAAATACTTACTTCAAAACTCAATTTTTTTGCACTCTCTCGAAAAAAATTGAAATTATCAATAGAAAAAAAAAATTAAAAATATGTTTAAAATTGGTCTCATTTTAAAGGTATTGTGAATATCTTTTAAATAGTACTAATATTATCAAAAATATATATACAAATTTAAAGTTTTGCCCATTTTATAAATAAAAATAGAGTGAATAGTATTTTTTTTATTATGGACACAAAATACCATTGTGACACTCGACATTGTTAACTTTATAAATGTCTTGTATGGATAATCAAAATCTGATGTGACAACTTTTGATTATCTAGTTTTAGTTATACCACTGGTGATGCTCTAAAAGTACTCCTATATTTAAAGACAGAGTTGAACGCATAACTGAATAGATAAATAAAAGAGGAGTTGAAGTGAATAAGACTGAAGGTCTCCTCGATGGGGTGAATAGCAAGCTTTAGGCAAAATTTAACTTTTGCACATTAGAGTTGAATAATGAGAAGCTGTATGACCTCCCCTACTCTCTACCTGTAGTTGAAGCCAAGTCAACAATGCCTATTCAACGTTCCATTTTCTGCAGTTGAGTCTAAATCGTGGTGTTCTTTATTTCGCATTTACTTCTTTGTTCGTTGCTTTTTTATTTCATGTTGTACATAGTGACACTCTTTTTGGCATGTACATATGTTCCTTTTGAGCAATGGGATACATGAGTTCATAAATACTAACGGTAGATTGTACTTCTTTTTTTTTTTTTTCTTTTTTTTACAAATCGACGCTTTAATGGAGTATCCGGAACTTTTGGTTATTGACTTTGAAGATTAAAAGTTGGCTTTCTATTGTGGATTCTACATGCTTGGATGTTTTTTGGCTATCCGTTTGTTGAACTTGAACTTTTTAGTATTTTGCGGTGTAGGGGTTTATTTTCCCCTTATTACGCTTAGACATATTGTTATTTTGCACTTTAGGAATTTGGATGCAAGTTGTTTTCTAAGTATTTGGTGGATTTCTATAAACCAAACTGAGTGTTATGTCCTAATATGTTATGAATAATTCAGTGCCGACAATATAAAATATAAAAATTAAGTTTCACGTAAAAATACGAAAAATTTAGTGCATTTTTTTAGGTTTAGGGGTTTTGCTTGAACCCTTCAACCCTTAGTGTAGCTGCACCTGCAACTCTGTTAATTGCAACCGAAATGTCAAAATATGCCATGATATCAAGATTCAAGACTTTTATAGCGGCATATTTTTGTTTTGATTAAACTTAACAAAGTTGGTGTTCTGTGAATAGAGGGTGGGGATGGGGGAAATCTAATTGCACGTATAAACTTGCAATATTGCATCAGAAAAACACATAATAGAAACATTAATTCTAGCGAGTAGCAGGAGAGAAAATGAGCATAAATGCATCAATGTAAATCAAGAATTATAGAATACTCCTATATAGCCATAACATATCGGACTATGAAAATACTCTGTCCCAACCAAAAAACTAAATGGAGTACATAACTCCTACAAACAAAATGTCGAAACAGGACTCTATGTATCACTTGCACACAATATTCTGGAGCGATTTTGTTGAGGTATTCACTTCCATGGTGCAATCCATGTCGACAGCCTTCTTCTTCTTGAAAATCAACATCAGCTCCACTTTCCCATTCAATTTCGATTGGCTGCGCAGAGAAATAATCCCAGTAGAACTATTTGAATTTCCAGCAAAGGCAAGGTCCACTGGAACGACAAACTTTTTGGTTCTACGGAATTGGGCTTTCGATTTGGGAATAATAGCACTTCCAACTTGCGTTTCGCCGGAGTAGAAATAGATGGTGGTGTTGTCGTATTTGTAGGGTCCGAAATTGGTGTTCTTGATCCCGAGTGTAACGTTGGTTTGCAGGGTGAAGGCTGTGTTGGCTGCTGCTGGGATGTCAAAATTGTCGAAGGCAGCAGACCTGACACGGAACTTGGGGTTACGGACTTTCATTACTGTCATGGAGAAGAGGAGAATGATTCCGGTCTGGAAAACGACGAAGGCTACGCCGTATAGTAGCCATTTCTTGTGCTTTTGGCGGCGGAGTTGTTTGGACTGCTCAGTTGTGGTGGCAGTTTCTACGTCGTGTTTGGACCGGGGATTGGAAGACTGTGGTGGCATCGGGTGGACTTGTTGATCGTTGTCTGCCATCTAGAGAGTGAGAGAGTTTTGCTTGATGAATTGTTTTAGTTATGTGAAGGAGAGATGGATGTTTGGAGTTGTGAAGTACTTCTGGGTTTATTTTATACACACAATCGAATACTCCTATATGGAGACGTGTGATTCTAGAAGGTCATATAAAAACACACTCTGGTGCCTGGTGGGGGGTGGTAGTGATATAATTTAATTTGATGCGCGTTTATATATTTGAGTAAAAATTGACAATTGACCCAGTCGAACCTTCTGTGGGACCCCTGTGGGTTACCTCCAGGTGGGGCCTCTATTCTTTAATGCCAGTACTTGTAATTTGTCATTTCTGAGGGGGTTCGGATTCAGTTCACAAAAAAAAAAAAAAAAAGAGTTAGGATTGTCCAAAACTTGGATGGAGACGGGAGGAGACGGGACACTTCAAATTTAAATTATATATTGGTGTAATCAATCTCTTAAAGATAAGAGTATTGAGTGAATTTGAACCACTAATTGTAACAAATAAGCGATCCATAATCGGGAAAAAACCCAAACGTTGCATTCGGACCGTCCAAAAGTGTATTGGACGGCCGAGATTAAAACATCATCTTTCCTCACTCTCTCTCCTTTTTCTCTCTCCAGATCCGGACCGCCCAAACCAAAATGGACGGCCTAAATGCGCTGAGAGGGTAGCACTAAAAATTTGCTCCAAATTTGGATGGTCCTGTCTAGTCCAAATTAAGGACCAGAGAGGATCCAAGGATTTTGGGTCCCATAGTGACCCAAGTCACTACCTCCCATAGTGACCTTAACTGTGGACTCTCCAAAATTTGTAATCTGTATTTTGGATTGGAATAATGCAATTTGTCGGATATGTTGAGTATATCAATCATGTAAAAAATCAAATTAATCGGATATCGGTAGCTATATGGTCAGATGGATTCGGGGGGGCTTTGCTCACTATACCCCGTACTCAGCAATCACAGCCATTTGTTCAGCAATCAATGATCCGAATTAAATAAAATTATCCTACATGTAAGATACTTACTACATATTTTATTTGAGGTAAGTTCGCTACTTTTTTGTCAATTTGATTCCCCATTTAATTGTTGACCCATTAGAAGCATCTTAGTACGTAATATACTGCCGTTGAGATTGACAAATCTTCTGCCTTCTAGATGTTTATTTATTTTTATTAAGGACTAACTTCATATTACTTCAATCATCTGGAGTATATTACTATAAAAATAGAGCGAAATGCATAAAATATCTAGGCATACAAACACGTTACATCCGATCATGTTTTGTTGTTACTATTACTACCTTATAACGTCTCAGGTTCAAAAACCTCTCAAGAGATATCAATCCTTTTGGGGCCGGTTCATACGGAGCAAAATTCTAATCAGGCTCCTCGCAAGTTGGCGTTGGGATTAGACTTCCAAAATTAGTCGTGGTACGTATAAGTTGGCCGAACAATTGAGTTATATATAAAATAAAATAAAGAAAAAGGTTAAGTCCAAAGTTGTCCAACGCGTCCATGAATCAGTGGCGTGTGGAAAATATGACTTTTGAGTTTTGACTGGTTGATACCATTAGAAGCATCTTATGTATCCGTTTGAGATAGGCCTTCTAGATGTTTAGATGCCATTGATACACTGTCATGGTCTCTCCCACTCTTTTCTTACCATTAATTTTTCTTATACATGGATACTAACATCTACTTTTTATAACACGAATTTCCGAATCAATTTACGTACACCTTGAATAATTTGATAAAGACTAAGAGAAAAATGAAAGACTATACATTGATCAGGAGTTCAAGCTCATATCTCTAACATATTGAACCAAAGTGTACTTCGCAATTGAAAACGGTATAGAAGAGACCATTGTCTTTTGTTTTTCATAGATATTCAAAACCAAGTATCTATTCTAGATACTCATTTTGAGTTTTGTTGGAGCAAGCTCACATCACTCTATCATCATCCAACGGTCCAACCCCCACCCCCGCAACAGAGGAACATGGGGGTTTGGAACAGGTGATCTGGAACCAAGGGCACAACCATTGGCAAGTCCATACCATACAAGAAGGGTTGCGCATAGGGGTGGGCGTCGGGTTGTGTTCGTGTCGTGTCGAATCGGATTCGTGTCAAAATGACCTGCTTTACTAATCGTGTCGAAAAACTGAACCCTAACCCGACCTGTTAATATTCGTGTCGTGTTCGGATTGACACGATTAACTTGTAAACGACCTATTTAGACATATTTGACCCGAATCCAACACGAATTGACACAATTAATTAGTGTCATTCTCGGGTTATGCGGGTTAATTCAGGTTAATTCTCGAGTTATGCGGGTTAATTCGTGTCATTCTCGGGTTACCGTGTCGACACGAATAGACGAACAGGTTAATTCGTGTCATTCTCGGGTTATGCTGGTTGAACCCGAACCGGACCTATTTACTAATCGTGTTCTCGGGTCGTGTCATATACGTGTTTCGTGTCAGAAATACTCAACACTAACCCGCTAACTTTGTGTCGTATTCGGGTCATGTTATCGTGTCGTGTCATAAATTCTCACCCCTAGCTGCGCATGCCTTCTAGAGGGGAGAAGAATTGACTTTTGACCAAGGGCTTTCAATCTTATTTTTAGGTCCAAATCAACTTTCCTTACTGTTTGGTTGGTCACGGAATAAGGATAGATAGAATAAGACCCCTGACGTTTCATCTCACAATGTCATATGTTTAGTGATCCCACGTCTCTGCAAGAGCGACTCCATGATTATAGTTCAGGTTCAGCGGTAACAAATTAAACTGAAAGAAATTTTGTAGAGCACGGTCTATATAACGTAAATATATTTATTTTGGTTGAAAATTTATTGGGTTGCATTTATTTTAATTTGTTGGATGCCTTACACTGCATTTCATGATCGAGTCTCATTCATGTAATAGATTAGGAATAACGAGCGACAAAAAAAACAGAAAGATTAGAGGGTGGGACGGGAAATCTAATTGCACGTTTTAGAAGTAAAAACTTGCAATATAAAAACATTCTAACAAGTAGCAGGAGAGAAAATGAGCATAAATGCATCAATGTAAATCAAGAATTAAAGAATATATAGGCATATCATATGGGACTATGAAAATACTCTGTCCCAACCAAAAAACTAAATGGAGTACATAACTCCTACAAACAAAATGTCGAAACAGGACTCTATATATCACTTGCACACAATATTCTGGAGTGCTTTTGTTGTGGTATTCACTTCCATGGTGCAATCCATGTCGACAGCCTTCTTCTTCTTGAAAATCAACATCAGCTCCACTTTCCCATTCAATTTCGATTGGCTCCTCAGAGAAATAATCCCAGAAGAACTAATTGAATTTGCAGGCAAGGCAAGGTCCACTGGAACGGTTAACTTTTTGGTTCTACGGAATTGGGCTTTCGATTTGGGAATACTAGCACTTCCAACTGGTGTTTCGCCGTGGTAGAAGTTAATGGTGGTGTTGTCGTATTTGTAGGGTCCGAAGTTGGCGTTCTTGATCCCGAGTGTAAAGCTGGTTTGCAGGGTGAAGGCAGTGGTGGCTGCTGCTGCTGGGATGGTAGAATTCTCGAAGGCAGCGGACCTGACACGGAACTTGGGGTTACGGACTTTCATAATTGTCAGGGTGAAGAGGACTATGATTAAGGTCTGGAAAATGGCGAACGCTACACCATAGATTAGCCACTTCTTGATCTTTTGGCGGCGGAGTTGTTTGGATTGCTCGGTTGTGGTGGCAGTCTCTACGTCGTTTTTGGACCGGGGATTGGAAGATTGCGGTGGCATCGGGTGGACTTGTTGTTGATCGTTCTCTGCCATCTAGAGAGTGAGAGAGTTTTGCTTGTTGAATTGTTTTAGTTATGTGAAGGAGAGATGGATGTTTGAGTTGTGAAGTTTAGAAAATGGCAGTGGCTTTATTTATACACAATCGAATATATGGAGACGTGTGATTCTAGAAGGTCATATAAAGCACTCTGGTCTGGTGGGGGTGGTAGCGAAATAATTTTGATGCGCGTTTATTTGAGTAAAAATTGACAATTGACCCATACGAACCTTCTGTGGGACCCCTGTGCATTACCTCCAGGTGGGGCCTCTATTCATTAATTTGTCATTTGGAAGGAGGTTTGGATTGTTCAAAACTTACCAGACGGGACAATTCAAATCCATCTCTTAACCATTAGGAGTATTGAGCAACTCCGGATTATTAATTGCAATAAATAAGCGATTTAGATTTGGACTGTCTTGTTTGTCAAATTAAAAATTGGAGTGGACCCAATTCCTTTGGAAGGTATCCAGTGCTTTCGTTGACAAGGAAAAAGGTATCCATTCCACTTCTTGACAAAATAAGAATTATCTGAACTCAAGAAAGACATAAACAAAGCAAAAGGAACAAACCATAAGGAACCCAAAAAGTAAATTAGACTTCGTGCTCAAGCATAATATGTCATGTGGCTAAAGAAAAAGGGATGCGTGATCATGAGGAGTTCACAGTTGGGAGGACTTAAAGGCAGCAAGTGGGTACTTTTAGTTCACGTTACTAAAAAAAATTAGTTATTTAATTTGGTGTAAAAAAAATCTAAATTTTTTTAAACGGAAGTACTTTTGTTTCCCCTAAAATTAAATGTTTTTTTGTAGGGAATTATCATTTGGGACGGAAGGAGTATGAGTTATATAAACAGTTTAAGTTTAAATTACCAAAATGGGCTCGAAAAGATCCGCCAAACCGCCCCAGTAAAATTATAGAGGACGGGTGAACTACATATAGTCGAGAGTCTAGTCGAAGTAAAATCTGAACACCTAGATCAAAAATAAAAATGAAAAAGAAGAAGAAAGTAAACTTGAACGCAAACATAAGATCCAAAGAGTACAAAAGTAGATGTTGCAATGAAATTATGAAACACACATAAAAGCCTAAGGGACGGCAGAGTCCAAAACACATTGGGACGGCCGAGATCGGTCGGCAGGCCCTGCCATCCTTAAGGTACGGCAGAGTCCCCGAGTTCAAAAAAGCCTACTCAACGTGAAATCAAACCTCAAACAAACACACCATAAACAAATTAACAAGGATAAGTACACTTGCCGCAATGCAAATTCTCAATCTTCTTGGTCTTGATATTAACATCCATATAACAATTCATTTCCGCAGATTTCTTCCTCTTAATCACCTTCAACAAATACACCTTCCCTTTCAACGTACCATGACTTGTCAACCTCAATTTCCCCGAATTAAAATCACTTCTCAGGTCCAAATTCTCTGGTAGTACGTTTTTCGAACTCAAACTCACACTAACATTCACTTTCTTCGTTGATCGAGCCTTCGCTTTCCCTTTACCAATAACAGCTCCACCAACAGGAAGTCCTCCGTAAGATATCGTAGCAGTGGAATTGTCGAAGTCGAATTTACCGAAATTGGTATTTTTGATGGTAAGTTGGGCGTTTAACTTCATGGTGAAATAAGGTGGGGATGCAGAGGAGTTGGCGGTGAGAGTTTGGATGGAAACGGAGCCGAATCGGAATTTTGGGGTTTGGACCCGCATGAAAGTTAGGACGAAGATGAGAATGATTGCTGTTTGGAGAATGACTCCGATTGCTATGTATAGCAGGCATTTGCTGGTTTTGTTCATTGTGCTTCAGTGTTGTGGGTAGTTATCAGAGAAGCAGATTCCTGTTTTTTCTGTTGTGTAGAGTTGGAATGGGGAGGAGAGAGAAGAGGAGGGAAAGAAGTTTGTGTAGGAAGGGCCCTACTAGCTAGGAGAGTGATCATTTAGTCCTCCTTTTTAGCCCACTTGCAAAAATCAAGAAGGGCAATGAGGAAAAAAATTTCAATGCCGAGCAAGTACCACATGGTATCCGCTCCCGCACTCTAAAAATGCAACGAATGGTTTGGATTGAAACACACTTAAATTGCCAAAATCAAGAAGGGCAATGAGAGTATTTTGAGGTGTTTGGAAATTGTGGAAGGAATGAAGAATGATTGTGTTCTCTCACCTCCTTGTAGGGGTGTCCACGGATCGGATCCGGATCCGAACTAACCCTCAGAGCGGATTATGGTTTTTAAGATCCGGAACCATCCGTAGGCGACATACGGATGGATGGATCGGATCGGTTACGGATCGGATTTGACAGATTAAAGGATTATCGGACAAATTGAGCGGATCCAATCCGAACCGAATCCGGAACAGCTAGATAAGAAATTCTCTATCCGGAACCGAACCGAACATTCACGGATGAGTTAACGGACGGAACGGATTAAGCAGATCTGCTGGACAGCCCTACCTCATTGTTTGGAACTTAATGAAAGAGGAAAGAAAGAAATAAAAACTGGATGATTTTTTTCCACGAGATCCAAACAAAGCCATAAATGCTCTCTCTCTCTCTCTCTCTCTCTCTCTCTCTCTCTCTCTCTCTCTCTCTCTCTCTCTCTCCATATTTAAGTGTGAAGGCCTGAGTTACGCTCGCACGAGTTTGTAATAGTACTAGTAAAAAATATGCACATTCCAACTTACAATCACAATAACGATTAGGAAGGGAATTGTGAGTTTTATAGAGTGTCCGATCAAACTTATCTGGTACGCGTGACTTTACAGGTGATTGCAGGTATCAGCAATTCGCTTTGCTGGCGAGTCTAATGTAGCCATGCCTTAAGAAAGTTCTCTCATACAAAAATGAAAACGATGACGACGACAACAAAGAATAAGAGAGGGCACGGAGTGTCAAAAATTGCCCGAACGAGACCAAATATCGCAGGGAACACGATAACTGATTATTGGGCTTATACCAAGGTTACAAACCAACCAATCAGATCACGCATTTCAGTACCCCCATCAAAATGTAGTACAACATGTGATCAACCCCTAACATTATTTAGATCCCCAAACCAATATGAAGACACATTAAACGACTAATGGCATGATCTGGGATATTGCCTTACGCTGGCTTAAAGAGATGCTCGCACATTGATGGATTTATGATAAATAAATACCTTACGAGTCATGATCGAGTCAGACTCAGTTCCTTCCTCGTTTCCATGAATCGACTAACTTGGCCAAAGCAACGCGAGACGACCCATTCTCTCCAACTGCGGCCATTAAGGCTTCTCTCATCACCATAACCTGCTCTCTCACCGCTCTGGCCTTATCTGAGTCCATTAACTCTCTCACTTGCTTCTCTAACTCGGTTGAACTCACAAACCCATCTTTCGGCTCGTCCAACACCAGAGCCAACTTCATTTCCTCCACCATGACCACCCTATTCAGCCTTTGCTCCGCGAACAACAGCCACGCCAACATAGGCACGCCTCCACGCACTGCTTCCTGAACCGAGCTCCACCCGCAGTGAGTCACAAACCCGCCCACCGAGGCGTGACTCAGCACGGCCACTTGTGGACACCATGACTTCACTACGAGACCCCTATCTTTGGTTCTGTCCATGAAACCTTCTGGCAGCAGAGCATCCAAGTATGGCTTCGATGGGGCTAAAATACGCTTAGCCTGGTCCGCTATGGGTGGATTGCGCACCACCCATAAAAACCTGTAGCCACTATTCTCTAACCCAATTGCAATCTCCTTCAACTGTTCTGCTTTAAACAACCCCCTGCTACCAAAGCAGAGAAACACAACGCTTCGACTTGGCTGTGAGTCAAGCCAGCTCAAACACTCGTCATCATCACCACCACCACGATCAACAATTAAAGGCCAACAATAAACAGGAGGAGTACGACCATTTGGGACGCAGAGTCCATCTGATATCACTTGAACGACTCTAGGGTGAATAGCTTCAAACGAGTTCACGATTATACCTGACGATTTAGCCATCTGGATCCCGGCATTTAGAAAGTTTCTATACGCCATAGTGTTCCGATCCAAACGAGTTTTAGGGATGTCAGAGATAGGGATAGGTGGTACACCAGGGAACTCTATATGGGTGACTTCCAGATCTTTTATGCTTTTGGTAGTGGTTTCATGAATGGTTGCGAAATATAGGAATTGAGAGAGACTACACGCGTTCGATGAATAGAAGAAGTATGCGGGTATGTTAAGGCTAGAAGAGACTTCAACAGCGACCGTGCAAAAGAAGTCGATGACAAGAGCCCTGAGACTTCTATTTTGGGACAGGGTTTGAAGAGCTTGATGGAGATGAGGGTTGTTGAGTCGGGGGACTAGAAATGCAAGATCTTCGAACCGAGAGGGGGAGCCAGAGGGAAGAGTGAGGGGAGGGAGGTGGTGGAAGCTGATGGCAGGAGTGGTGGACGAGACACGACCGATGTGCGTGGCGGTGGAGTTATCTGGTTAGGTGGTGGTGGTGATGAGAATTACGACAGAAAAGGAAGGGTGGTGGGTGACTGTGAGCTTGGCTAGCTCCACCAGGGGAATCAGGTGGCTCACTCCTAAACTCGGATAGAAAACAACTGTGTCTTACTATGATAGAGATGAGAAGTGAGACACAAACAGCAGATCTACCTTGCTCTTTCTGTCCCTGAGATCTCATATGTATGAGCTCTTGTTGACTGTTAGTTTAGAGCAATTGTCAGTTGTCACAAGAAAGATTTCCCTTGAAAAGCAGTGGTGGGAACTTTTTCAGTTTTCGAAAAGTTAAACCTTGGAAAACACGAAAATAGAAACCCATTGTGTTGATTGCCTTAAGACAGCTAGACATGGAAAACAGGAAAACAGAAACCCATTTGTATTGATTGCCTTAGACAGCTAGAGACACGGCACACACGTGTGCGCGCCCAAACACACACAGATCCACGGTAACGTAATGGGATAGATGTAAAAGGAGAAGTACCAAATGAAGTTCATGTCACTACTAATTGATTTTCCAACTGATACAGCCTAAGGTAAAGTATAAGCCCACATGCACAAACAAAATCCTATATCGTCGAAAAAACATAGTCCACCATGGGAATGAATTTGACAAGTCGATTTGGTGGCCTTTATGTAAAACAAATGTCCTGGAGGCCAGTTTGAGTGTAAATTTTCCAACAGAAAACTGATGGGATATACACCCAGAATGATAGCAGAACAATACCTTGACACCCTATCCAAGGCCTCTCACATACTGGTCAAGCGTTGAATCAAAGAGTTCACATCTGCACCAGCAAGTACAAGCTTGTTTAAATAAAATAATGAGTCCATTTAAATATTTATAGTTGGTTGTAATCGTCCATAAACTATTTTGAGAAGAAAATCTCCAAAGTGGCAAGGAGCCATAAGTGCATCATATAGAACATCTCAATGGGGGAAGAACTATTTACTCACCTGATCGGAGTTCCTGGAGTATACAGTGGATTCTTGACAACATATTCAACATAGAGATTGTAAATGTACTTCAAGGATTCCCTTAGATCACCAGTTCTCGGATGAGTGACAAGGATGATCTGCAGACAATATAAACGGAATTACAAGGGGAAACCTCTGTGGTGACGTAAATAATAAATCTTCTGTCCTGGATTTAGAGACATTAGATTGATCAAATCACACAGAGGAGATGAAATTACCAATAAAATAATGTCATTAAACTATTCGCGCTCATCCGTATCAAAGGTGAAAATAGATTTATACTCGTGATCCCAAAACGTTGGCTTTTACTACATCAGAATTGAAACATATTGCTTTTTACCAAAAAAAATCATATAAACACCGGTAGGTCCGGCATACAACTTTGGGTCATACTAGAAAGTGCCATAAGGACAAACAGAGCTGATCTTCTTCTACTTGATAGGTGGTCAACAATATATTCATTCTTCCTTAGTTTGGGGAAATTCGTTCCAGTTGAGCCTCAAATAAGTTTGATAAAAGGTGAAAGGGGACAGACTGGATTAATGAATTTAGTAAAACCATGCTTCAACTGCAGTCATTGTGACCCTTGCTTTCTCTTCTTTTAGACATTGTTACTCATCCATACTGTTCTCTCTTGTCTCTTCTATCCTTAGTGCTTTAGGAAGGATCTCTTCCATTAGTCTTTTGTCATTATCTATTCTACTAGCTGGTCTCTTATGCAGAAAACTGAAGCTCGTTCGGGACATTGAACATTTTAATTATATATGCAGTTCATTAGTTACTCTTAGGTCCTTAAGTCAATCAGTATAGTTCAGTAGTTCCTCATCTTACAAAAAAAAACTATAGTTTGAAATCAGCTTTACTAGATTTATAAGCGAAAAAAATAAATTTAGTCGCTAGAACCTTAGCGGTCTGAAATCAAGATATAGCACCAATAAGAAATATTACTATATCACTATTTCGTAAAGACCAGCCTAAAAATCGCTATCGTTACTTAGAATCCAATGCCTAGGGAAGAAAGAAATAAAGCCAAGCAAATGAAAATTTAAAAGAAACCATACCATATATGTGATGAAAGCCCGAAGTTGAGTGGATCATTCAGCATAGTTCTCTTTAAAACTATCAGAATTCTGAATTCACTAATGCTAATGAAAACTTCTCCATTCAAAGTATAGTGCACAGTTAAAATTCAAAACAGGAACACAACTGCACAGGCACTAAGTTGTCATGTTCAACCAGGATATCTGAATGAACTTAAAGCCTTTATGGCTTTATCCCATCAAACCACTGTCTGAGGTATTCAGGGTGCCAGGCTCACATTGCACTGAGTAAATCAGGAAAGGATTCGTAGGAGCAAAATTTCAAAGACTTCGATTATACTCGTATAAATGCTTCATGTGATAGTAAAATCCATATTTGACTGAAACATTAAAATACTCCATAATGGAAATCTCTCGATAACAAGCACATTACAGTTCGACTCTAATTGCAGTAGCAAGATAAGAGATCACTGACCTTTATCCCAGATGGACTCTCCATAAAACTAAGTTTGTAAGTATTGGTACGAAAACTGTGAAATGAACACCCTTGTCCAGGTAACTGAGGCACCCCAAGATTTCCTTTGTCCACACTGCCCAAAAGAATAAATCTTGTTCATCTTACAATTAACTTGAACAACAAACAACCGAAGACCATTAACAACGGCAGGCACAGCATTGTGGTACCAATTGAAAAAAGGCTCCAGATTCTAACAAGTTACGAAAACAACTGAAGTAGGAGACTTCGCTCCTAATCTAGCAAACTTATCACGAAATGTTTAATCCATGTCCAAACAAAGTACTGATATAGAGAACATTGCAATTTGAAGTACAGATATAGAGCAACCTATGCGACCAAAATCTAAATGATGAAGACACAGTTTGGGCACTTCATGAAACCTTCGATTTTCCGTTACAGAAAGGGATCTTACGTGCCACATTAGGCATTAGAACCAAGTGCAGTACGTCCAATAACATTCTATCAATTAGTGCTAAGTGTTATCAATGGTAATGAATCCAGTTTATTTTAATTCGTGCATCCAATCACAATTCTTTTGATTATAAACCCAAGCTCCCCACCAACTGCAACCTTAGGTCACGTTGCCACACCGTCATCCGGGACACCCTACCACAGCCATTTTGCTTGAGCTTTTGCTTACGAGGGTGGCTCTTAGTTGTTGAAAAATCAGTCAAACCATCAAACGCACAATGCAAAGAATAATCAAGAATAGAAAACAAGAATGCAAGACACAGAGATCTTCATGTGGTTCCCCATTTGTGTAGTCGAGTACATCCACTACTCATACCAGTTCTTTTCACTAGAGGTAACGAATGAAGAGGGTACAAGTAACATCGGCTGCAGTGTATAGCATATAGCAAGTATTTATAACCTAGGGTTTATATATCATCAATTACCGTAGTAACTTTATCTAGGCCATCCTGGATTGTCAACGAAGCGCGACCCAAATCGAATCAACAACTCAGTTGCAGTTACAAAACATAAATTCTCTGAATACAAAAAAACTCGAATAAGAGAAGCAAACCTAATGGATCAAAAAAAAGAGAAGCAAACCTAGTGGGATCCATTTTTGCAGTCAAGGATTTAAGGGAGAAAAGCAGACCAAACATGAGCTTGTGATCCTGGTTGGCATTCAGGGTGTGCAGTGGGCGATTCCATTCCCTGTAAAGCAGACATATTCCATTCCTATTGAAAACGTACATCATGTGGCCATTGTTTCCCGACGCCGTCGGTAACGGCGGTGACGGACTGATAATCTCCGACCCTCCGAAGAATTGCATTTCTCTCTCCTGATTTTCGTCGAAACGTTACAAATCAATCAATTACTAAAAGAATCAGACTACAGCAGCTGGGGACAAGGGGTTGCTGCTGTGCAGCGGGTGCACAGCACCAGCTGTGCACCATCCGAGCCGTCCGTTGCTCGGATGGACGGCCCAAATTTCACCTCGGCACTCTTGCACCCCAAATTCCAGCAGCTGAAAGCCTGAAACAAAGGGGGTGGGAGATACAAAGATTGACGGTACTGCTGTGAGAGAGAGAGAGAGAGAGAGGGAGGTTAGCGGATATGTTGTCCCAAACTTCTGTCCCAATCCCGTATCCCGTACATCTGAGTCACCCATCCGAGCAATTGAGGATCAGATTCTATCTCATTCTTAACAAATCTGAGTCATCCATGTTCATTTGCGAATCCAAGTCTTCAATTACTCAGATGGACTGCTCGAATGGACGGGACAGAGAGTTGACAGGATTTTTGGGATAGTATATCCGCTTCCGGGAAGGAGAGAGAGACAAGGGGACCTCTTGTAAGTACTCCTTCCGTCCCAAATTGTTGGTCCTTCTTTCCATTTTGGAATGTCCCAAAATATTTGTCTCATTTCTAAAAACATCCATCAAAATATGATCACTTTTCAGTTCTTTTTTCCTCATTTTTTGTTCTAGTTTTGCATGTCACTTGTAACAATATTTAGGGATAAAAACTTAATAAGTAGGGGCTACTATCTAAATTTCTACTCCTAACATTTTGTGAACAAAATATACTAGCTAATGGCAGAGACTTTCAATTAGAGGGAGGCCCAGGCCCCCATAAGTCCACGCATATTTCCATTCTTGACTGTACTTTATTTTTTTTTGCTAAATCACATACTCCCTCCGTTCCAAAATGTTTGCCCCCTACGAATCTACGTGCAATTTTCAAACTAAAAAATAATGTATTTACCAAAATAATTTTCAATTTTTTTTTGCACCATATTAAAGTTCTCAATGAAATCTATCAAACAAGATCCATATTGCTTAGAAAATTATTTT
>JAXBDA010008188.1:0-15470 GCA_036023075.1 Gaultheria prostrata | reverse complement strand
AACACCGTCGTCCGTCTCTGTGGTTCGACTCCGGTACTTCCGGATTATTGTGCTACATTGATCAGTTGTCCTACGCTTGGGACGTGTTTTGAGTCTTTATTTTTAGTCACCTGGTCGGTCAAGCACATGTGTGAGAGTTGGTAATGTGCTTAGGGGATGAAACAAGGCAGTTCTTGTGTGATTAAACCACTAAATGTGTCCCATTGATCCCAATTTAAACTAGTCCGTGTCAGTCCCTGTGTCAAACCTAGGCAACCAGTGTTTGGATGGTGTGTCAGTTTGGTGGTCCAGCTCTGTGCGCATTTTAGAGGCCTCGAATCATTGGAATAAAGGAGAGTCGAATTTTAGAGGAAAAACGATGTTTTGCTTATTTGGGTGTCATGTCTACCAAACCATCTAAAAAAAAAAATTAAAAAAATTAAAAAAAAAATAAAAGGGAGGACCCGATTGGTCCCCCCCATTACCCTACCATCATCTTCTTCATTCTTCTTCTTCTTCCTCCGTTTCTCTCCTCCCATCCTCCATAACCACCAAAACCCTAAACCTAAAACCTCCATAACTCTCTCAAAATTCCACCATTTTTCACCAAAATTCATAAAAACACTCCTCTCACCCTCCTCTACCATAATATCCACCCCAAAATTCCTATAACCTACCAAAATTTCCAGATCAGAAAATCCAAAACCTAAACTTTTTAAACCCAAACCCACCAAGTCATGGCATCTAAAAAGCAGAACATTGGCAAGGGTAAGGCGTTGGCTGGGTCCTCTGGTGGGGCTGAGGAAGTTCCATGGGTCCGGACTAAAAGGAGGGATCGAAATCAGATTGAGAGGGATAATCAGGCTGCATGGGAGACATCTACCAAGGGTAGGGGTGTGAAGAATGAGAGGCATATAATAGATGATGGGTTGTGGCCCGTAGATTTTCAGCCGTTTCAAGCCATCCGGGACCAAGGTATGGGTTTTTGGTTTGAGCCCAATCCTGGTTTTAATGTTGCATTAGTTGAGGAATTTTACGAAAACATGATAGTGCCGGAGCCGGGTACCTTTTTGGCTCCGGAGGCGCGGATTCTCTCTAAAATAAGCAATACCCTCGTGTTTATCGATGCCGCTGAGATAGCCCTTGCATGGGAATATGTCAGGCCTACGAGGCCCACGACTTACCCTGCGGCAGAATCGACTTTGAATGATGATGAGGTGAATGGGTTTCTGTATGAGGACCGTAGGAATGCTAGGATTCTCCACTGGCCAGGTAGGTTCACGGAGGATTATCGGTTTATGAACCAGGTGGTGTGTTACAATCTGTATTCGAGGGGTAAGGAGGGTGCACCCCAGAAATTTGTGGGAAATTTGATGTTTGCATTCATGATGGAGGATACTGTTTGTGATTGGGCCTTATTTATATTTGGGCAGATGTGTGATTTTTAGAGATGCTCCTACCATTCTGAGAATGCATTACCCGTGTCTGGTGAGCAAGATTTTGAGGAGTAAAAATGTCCTGACTAGGAAATATCATAGCAATGACCCAATGAGCACCAAGGACATGGACTCTTCCATCCTCAGCCGGAGTAGGGCGCAAGTGAGAGTCGCTGAGGGATCGTTGCTTACTCCGCCACCACCTAGTGCTAGCACCAAGACTTGGCTAGAGAAGATTTTTGGGTGTGTCACGGGCTTGGCTAGGGGCCAACGGAAGTTAAAGAGAGAGCAGGCGCAATTGGCTAGGAATCAGCGGGACTTGCTTGATAGGCAGCGTCACCTGGAGGCGCAGATTTCTGGTCAGAATCCGGGTCCTTTTCAACCTAGACAGTGGCCGGAGTTGGAGGTGAGCGATGACTTCGCAGATGCACCAACTGAGGAGGAACATTCAGATGCCGGGATTGGAGAGGATGATTGAGCACAGAGTTGGACATGGTTGGGGTGGTGGTGTCATTGTTAATTGTTATTTCATGTGTAATTTGATGTTGCAAACTTGTTATCTTATGTGTCATTTTGAGTTGGTGGTGTAACAGTTATGTGTGGGTCGGTGGTTTGTGTTTCAGACCTCTATTTGTTATGTTTTAATTAGTAGGATGTTATGGTGTTTGATTGATATTATGCTTTGATCGTCATTGTGTTGTGTATGTCGAGGTGGCGGCCAGTCAGGGTAGACTGTCCATGCGTTTCTATAGGCCGTCACCCTTTGCATGATATCTTTTGCCTTCGAAACCGTGGTCGTTATAAGCCGATTAAGCCCTTAGTTGACCCATTGTATGTTATTTAACTCT
This sequence comes from Gaultheria prostrata, assembly GCA_036023075.1. NCBI lineage: Eukaryota > Viridiplantae > Streptophyta > Magnoliopsida > Ericales > Ericaceae > Gaultheria > Gaultheria prostrata. The sequence continues at coordinate 13,207 of JAXBDA010008188.1, read as the reverse complement.
CTTGCATGCATGTTTAATATTTAGTTGTGGACGTGAGGTATCTTGAATTGTTGAGCTTTCGTTGCATATTCGGCGTTGTTTTGACTGGCGCATGGTGATTTTGTTTCATCCCACGTTGTTCGCCAGGCGCCTCACATGGGATGTAGAGTGTTCTGGTTAGTATGAGTGAAATTGTGACTTATGGGAGCATTCTATCTTAAACCTTGTTGAGGGGTGGAACTATTTGAATTTCAGTTAGGGCGTGCATGTGAATGAGTTGAGGGTGATAATGAGTAGAAATTTTTGTGTTCACTTGGTCTTTGTACATGTTGCATAACCTTCGTATCCCCGTTGGTGTCCCTTGTGAGTTGTGTGTTTTCTTTATTTTTACTTCGTTCGTTACTAGGGACTAGCAACGCTCAAGTTGGGGGATGTGATAGGCGTGTGGAATTCATGAATTTAAGCGCCTAAGTAGGGGAGAATGAGCGCGTTAGACGTGCGGTTAATCCTCATTTTCCATTTAATTCGTGCACGTGGTTGGATTGTGTGTTTGTGCTTAATTTGCAGGGAATTGAGGTGTATTTGGCGCTAATTTGAGTTGTTGGAAGAGCATGTACGAAGATCAAGAACGAGAAAGGCCGTGGAGACTAAATGTTGAAGTTGTTTTCGCGTGGAAAAGATCATAACCCATCGGGAGCGCTACCTTGTTTCTCTGGAGCCCTCGACATTGGCACAAAAGGGGAGCAAAAACAAATAGAAGGTTTTGGAGCGCTACACCAAAAGTGGTGTAGCGCTACCTATTGGTTAAGAGGGTCAACGGTCAAAGTGGGCCCAGCCGGTTGAGGAAGGAGATAAGGGGCTCGGGAGCGCTACACTCATTTTGGTGTAGCGCTACCGAGTGCCTTAGTGGCTAGGAAACGGCATCGTTTGGTCCATTGCGCGGCCGAATTTCGATTATCTTATTGTTTTTAATTGTAATTAAAGGGATTAGTATATATAGTCCCTCTAGAACTTGAATTAGGGTTCCGGAGTTTCACAGTTCATAAATTTTCGCTTTATTTTTCTTAACTTTTGTCTGCTGTTCTAGGTTTTCAATTCCAGATTGAAGTTGCTACAGTTTTTCCAGCTTAACTTTGGTGATTGGTTTCAGTAATCAAATCCGTTACTTTTCTGCAATCTGTGGTATCGTAAGTTTAATCTTTATTTAATTATTTGAAGCATGTTTAGATCTAGGTTTAATATCGATGCTGCGTTTAACAGCATCATGAGTGAGTAGTTTAATAGAGTGCAACCGCGGGGCGAAAGCGCCCCGTGGCTAGGCTAATTGATGTCTACCTCGGGTCGAAATGAAACGGAATTGTTAAGCAATTTTGGGATACGAAATCTTTTCTCCTAACGAACGGAATCCCGAGCATCGCCAGAGTCCTTGTAGCCGTAGCTGCACATGGAAACTGGTGACAAGTGGTGTGCAGTCGTTAGGGAATCTTTTTCCTAATCTAAAATCGGTTATTTAAAAGAGTTGTGACCAGAGTGGATATTGGTTAGGGCTAGTCGCGGACGCTGGAGTCCCCACGGCTGCGCTCTCCTATTTAATTCACAGTTAATCAGTTAATTAGTTAATTCTCTAGGTTAATCAATCAAGTGAAACAAGGGGTGGCTACCTAAGAGCCCAGTTAACTAAATTCAACACTTTTGAGTCAAACACCGTCGTCCGTCTCTGTGGTTTGACTCCGGTACTTCCGGATTATTGTGCTACACTGATTGGTAGTCCTGCGCTTGGGACGTGTTTTTGAGTCTTTATTTTATACACCCGGTCGGTCAAGCACCAAACAAGACTCAGCTCTTGAAACCGGGTTTCGAAAACCCAACTGAACAAGGGGAACGACTTGGCCCGCCATGTGTACTGGTGGGGCCCACAAACTTAATAGCTGGGAAAAAACCTGTGAAAACTCAAAAAACAGGTTTTGAGGTTTTCAGCTTCCCCCTTTTGTCCATCAATACAGAGAGAGAAAGAGAGGGATAGAGGGGCAACGATCCACCACGGCCGCCGACCACCACAACTGTAATCACCTCCACCTCCAGTGACCACCACCACTGGGGCGAGAGAAGAGAACGGTGCTAACAGATTCTTGTGCTTGTAGTATTTAAATCAGCAAGATGACAGGAAGACTGTGTTCTTGTGTGATGAAAGAAGTCCAGGAGTATAGAGGAAAATTGTGGTAGCGAATGTAAGACAACTAAATACCTATTTATTTTCTCTGTTTCTGATACCCAGTTGGCTGAATCAATATCTTTCTTTCCTCTGTTTCTTTTCTTTTTTAATTTTCTATCTTTTTTTTAACAGCAAAAAATTTATTAATCTCTGAAAACAAATTACAAAAATTAAAAGAATCCATGCAACGAGGCATCAAGGAGAAGAAGGGACAGACCCACAAAAAAGACTTCCCTCACACCAAAAGACACTTGACGCAAGGAACCAAAAGGGAAAAAACATCAGGATTCTGGCAAGATGCCAATCATACCCCCAACAAGAAAACACACCTCAAACATATAAACCTCAACCAACTCACCAAACAAAATGCCCCAACAAAATCACTATCTTCAATATTAGTTTGCAACAGAAAAGCTGCTAATGATCTCATCATCTTCCCCCAAATAATCTTCATCCAAGATCTTGCTTATTGACCGAGAAGCCTGAGCCGCATTTAGATGAATCCTGTTAATGCCATCAGAAGAAACAAATAAAGCAGCAGCAGCTATAGCAGATTTGAACACCACGCATTTTCTATCCGAGACATGGACATCTAGCTTAGGGGGTTCAAATTAGGGGTTTTTCAAATTAGAGATTACGGTGGTGGTGGTTGCCGGAGGTGGAGGTGATTATTATTGTGGTGGTCGGCTGTACCTGTGGTTGGCGGTGGCGGTGGCGGTGGATCGTTGCCCTTTTCTCCTTATCTCTCTTTGTATTGATGAAAACTCGTTTTTGAGTTTTCACGTTCTTTTTTTTTTCCGTTGTTAAGTTGGTGGAAGTACACGTGGCCCGCTTCGTCAGCCGTTGTATTCCATCTTGTTGGGATATTATGCGTGTAGCATTTTCGAAAAAAAAAAATATACATACCATACATGAATTTTTTTGCATCACCACCATCAGAAAAAACCATTGCGCCATATACCACCACTGTACGTACAGTACCCTAGCTTGGATAGCTAACCAAAAATGCATAGCAAATATTAAAAGATGCATATAGCATACCACAAACAAATAGTAATTGTGAAAATATCTATATGCATATACACAATAGTACTTGAAAATATCTATATATATGGACATACACGTTGGTGTACTATACATTTCTCTTAATCCATTAAAATCCTTTTGATTTCCAATGAATATTCATTCCAGAATCCCATTAATCCATCATCGGTACCCGGGGTCCAGGAGGGTGGCCTTGTAGGGCACATCCAAGTTGTTGATTTCGGCAATCAACTGTTCGGATTTCATCTCAGCTCAAAGGCCGCCCTATGGGAATCCGCGCTCTCCAGGAAGCCCCTTCCCCAGTACAACCGTGTTTGCTCATCAAACCATAGGAGAAACAGAAGATAAATACTAACCTTCAAAGAACCAAATTACAGAAACTTGTATATTTTACATCATAATTAAGCTACTAGTCCATCCCCCTCTTTTTTTTTTTTCTCTCTCTCTCTCTCCGATCACCTTTTTGCAAGGCTGCAGGAGATTAGATTCACACCAGTGCACTAATTAATGCGATACCAATCCAACTACTAGGCATGCAAAGTCTTTTTTTTTATTACGAGTAAATCTAACACAAGAGGTTAAGCCCAGACTTATTAAATAGGTCATTAGGATAGGTCTGATCCGTTGGGTGCAGGAACTTGCAATTTGGGCACGCCGGTGAAGACTTGCACATCATCACCAACATGTGACACTTCTTACACACCGCCGTTATCATCTCTCTCTCGTCCCCTTCGAACGCCAACCACGACGGACACTGCCTCATTCCCCCGCCACCACCGGAATAATCGTTGCCCTTGTCTTTGCTCGTCATCGGAAACGGATCACCGTTACCGGCATAGGGGTAGAGGCTTTTTTCTGTTGTGGTGGTGGTGGTGGGTGAGCCACATGGTAGGTTGAGCTCAAGGTCTAGGCTCATGTGAGTAGGACGAGGAGGAGGAGTTGGTGGTGGTGGTGGTGGGTCTGGGTCTGAGGTGGTTGTTCTTGGATCCTTCGATGTTCTGATTTGAGTCCTCATGTTGTAGTAGTGTATCTGGCCAGACTGCATGTCCAATGGAGCAAGTAAAAGAATGAGATGTCAGTCAAACTAAACAGGTTTCGAAAATTATTTTTATAAATTTTTAACTTAATTAATATTTCTTGTCTAGAAAAGTAAAAAATGTGAAATATTTATGGCAGCAGTAATAAAATTAGCAAACACAAAAATAACTAAATTAAAGCTTGATTAAAATCCCGAATGATGAATTTGTATCGTTATATTATCTCACAAAATGTGAAATCAATCACATCCATCCAACTAAGCGGTACAGATATTTCCGAAATTATGGGCCATTTAGAAAAAAACTATGCTAGACCATTCGGTGACACCCAAACATATGTATTGGACGGTGTCTTCAGAATCTCACAAAAATGATAAAACCGTTAATTTGACTTGTTTAGAACAATTCGCAAGGACATTGAATAGACAAATCAAGTCATCAAGATGAACTGATTTTTCACAATAAACCATAAAATAATATTGTGAGAAATCAAGTCCGGCCTGCTTAAACACGCGTCTCGATTAATCTCGAGATACTGAAGCTAGGGACCGGGCAAGGTATATATGTGGTGCTAATAGAAGAAGGTTTTTACCTTGATATCGAGACAACGCTGCCACTCCAAAGGCAATGGAGTTTCGAGGGGTAAAAGCTCCATATCAAACATTGATTTCGGGCTTTTGGCTTTCGGCCTATTATCAATAAGAAGAAGTGGCTTCTCCAAACGCTCTCCCACTGCTTCCTCTTCCCATTTCCTCTTCTTTGTTGAATTCTCCAACTCCCTTATTGTCTTCAGAGGTGTATCAAATGAAACCATTCTTTCTCTCTATCTCTCTTTGATCAAAATGGTGAAAACGTTTGAGGTGGTTAAATAGGGTGAGGGAGTGAGTGAGCTATGTGAGGGTAGGGTTGGAACCGGGGCCCTGGAGTGAGGGCATTTACTATAGTGAGCAACGGTGACCATTGGATTCAGCAATTAATGGTTCAAATTTAAAATAAACTTTTTCATGTAAGAGACTATTTTTACATGGAAGAATTTTTTTAAAATCCGAACCATTGGTTACTCAATCGAACGGTTATTATTCCTCACTACACCCTGTAGTAAGTTTGGCTCACTACAGGCCGTGATTCCGGGTGGAGAGGCACACAACTGCAAAAATTAATTGAGGATGAGAATTTAATAGGGGCAAACTTAAAAAAAAAAAAAAAGGCTTTGAATTATGAGGGGTCCACCTCTATCTCCCATGACGTGATCTTTAAGTGAAGTTGGCTTTTTCATTTACTCCATAGCTCCCAAAGTCTTATTTAAAGCTAGGATAGTAAGTTCTAACAACCTCTGCTTGGTTTTATATATGTGCATATTGATGGTGCTGATGGCCGATCGCCACCTTAGAATTTAAGTTTCATAAAACTGCATGTAGGCCTTTTTCATTGAATTCATAACATTCATTGTTATGAATTTTAAAATGGTTTACAATCTAGAAAATATAATAGAATTTTGAACTTGTGTCTGTGCCTGGTTGATTATGTATGTATATAGTCCCTCATATATCCACCGCTCTGAAATTTTGATTCTCTACGACATGTCGTACAATTTTTGTATATATACATATATATTATGAAACGTTTGGACATATTTTTATTTTTAACACCAAACTAAAAATCTCAATTAGTTCTTCAAAAGAAAATGTTCCATGTATTTAAGAAATTTTAACCGTAAAATATCAAGAAAAGAAAAAGAGTTGTATATATGGTCGATCGACCAAAATCAAAGTAATAATGATGTGCACCGGACTACACAATTTTTGTTTTAATTCCATTATATGGAGTAAATTTTCAGAGTATAGTTGTGCTTTGGTATATGTGAAGTACTTATTGTTGTAAGTTCGGGTTAGAAGAATTTGAGCTTCAATTAGCCTTTGGGTTATGAATAGATTGTGACTTATTCAACTACGAATCAAATTTCAAATAAGGGGGTGTTCCGCTAAAAAATACTGGTTTTGTTTTAACTCAAAAAATCATTCTATTCCACTAACAAAAAACTCCCAAAAAAAACTGGTTTTTTTTAACTCTAAAACTATTTTATTCCATTTAACCTGTTTTTTGGTTTATTCATTTTGTCTTTATTCAAAAAAAATTCGCAAATGTTAGTTTTGCATCAAATTTTTGTGGTTTATTGGTTACTCTCGACGAGACGAATCTAAAGAGTATAAAATCATAGTCAAAACTAATTTTACTTTGAATAAAGCCGAAAATACATGGTTTATTGGTTTAATTTTGGTTTTATTAAAAAAATAATTAATTTTCATTATAATTTCATACTTGTTAGATTCGTCTCGTAGAGAGTAACCAATAAATCACAAAAAATTGATGCAAAACTAATAAATGCAAATTTTTTTTGAATAAAGACAAAACGAATAAACCAAAAAACCAACATTTTAGTGGAACAAGTTGTAGATTTAAACTACAACTAAAGGTCTAAAAAACTAAAAACCCAAAAAACCCTTTAGTGGAACACCCCCTAATGTGGGAGCATGTTTTTTTAGTTAGGGCCCGTTTCACTAACTCAAAAAGTCAAAAATCAATTTATTACGATTTTCGAGACATGTCATCCTCTCACAATACATCACATAAAAAATCACAAAAAGCCAACGTGTATTTTGAGCTCTCATATAAAAAAACTAAAAAGCCAAAAAACCAAAAAAATCAAGTTAATGGCACACCCCTTAAACAAGTTAAATCGTGATGTTAGAAAGGAGCGTCTTATCACTTTGTCTATTCTTTGTTCTTGTGTTTCGTGATGTTGATTTTCCAACCTTCGAATGGGATTAACTAAGTATCGAATTAAATTACCGTGAATAATCAAAGTTTCTTTTCGACAAAAATTTACGTACAGACATTCAAACATGTGTTAAAATTATAATGGAAGGATATAATTTTGGTTAAATTACTTGGAGACCCCCTCATCTTTTCTCATTTTTCACGGAGACCCCCTAACCTTTAAAAGCTTCCCAACTCACCCCTCAACTTCTAAAATTTTACCCCAAGACCCCTTCCATTAGCCTTCCGTCTCCAAACTCAAAGTTTGAGGCCATGTTTTGATTATCCAAACCATTCAAGTTATTTAAAACATGTTTTTGAGGTTATTCGCGAGAAATCAACTCAAAATATGACCGGTAAGTGTTTGATCCAAAACCAATATGTATTTATGAAACACTCTTTGGATCAAACACTTTCTGGTCATATTTTTAGGTAATTTCTTGCGAGTACCCCTAAAAATATGTTTTAATTAACGTGAATGGTTTACATCATCAAACCATGACCCCAAACTTTGAGTTTTAAGACGGAAGGCTAACGGAAGGGGTCTTGGGGTAAAATTTTAGAAGTTGAGGGGGTGAGTTGGGAAGCTTTTAAAGGTTAAGAGGTCTCTGTGGAAAGTGAGAAAAGATGAGGGGGTCTCCAGGTAATTTAACCTATAATTTTCCCATTTCTTAATTAGCTGGACACCTGAGCTTGATAAATGCAAGGTTTGCATGGATCCAACATCTTGTTGCCTACGTGCCATGACAAGGTTTTTTATTTTGGTTCGTAACCTTCCTAGAGAAGAAAGCCAAGCTAAGACTCAAGCTAAGGCTCAATTTGGAAGGCATCAATCTAGCTCGACAGGGAACGTGATGTCTTATATTCATCATTCCAACGTCTGGAAGAGATAGGAACAAGAATGTGATGTTTGGCTTTTCTGATTCTAACGTTTGGAAGAATATGAATGTGATTCCTCATGACATATTCAACCAGAAATCACATTCCCAGACTGAGTAGGAATCTGATCCCTCCCTTACCCCATGAGAATCTCAGATTCCTGGCTCATTCATTAAGAAATTGAAATCTTGACTTTAATAAATTTCCAAAATAATTATTTTCCGCATAAGATTACTGAATTATACTGGTGCCCAGCGGATCAGATCACCCGATCCGTCAAATCGCCCAAACCGCTTAATCCGCAACTGAATCAATCCGCAACCAGATCACTCACGAACGGTGATCCGGTTGCGGATGTTGAAAACGAAAATCCGCCATGAGCGGTTCGGTTCCAGTTTCAACCTGAACCGCCAAGAACCGGTCCATGGATACCATACTTATTACAAGTAATATAATTAACATTGAAGAGATTCATGGAAATTGGTTTTTACATGTTGACTTTATGTTTTTACATATTTTTGGGCTCTCATCCGCATGTTTTTACAAACCATCAACACCAATCAGCAACCGATCCGCCCAATCCGCAACCGAACCGATACGCAACCGCATCACTCACGAACAGTTGCGAATGTTGAAAATGAAAAGCCGCCATGAGCTGTTCGGTTCCGGATCTAGCCGGAACCCTAACAAACTAGTCCATGAACACCCTTACTGAATTAATCCAAATACCGAAATCAAATTCCTTCAGGTATCAAATTCCCGGGAATTCGATTCTCAGTAATCATATTCCTATTCTTACCCAAGAAAATTTTAAGGAATTTAATTCCTATTCCTACTCAAGATTTCGGTCATCCAAATACAGCCTAAAAGTTTTTAAGCTAAGCAGATTACGTTAAGAGAGAGAGAGAGAGAGAGGAGAGGAGAGGAGAGAGGAAATGTTAGTAGTAGTAGTAGTATTAAAGAGAGGAGTCTGTATACAGTTGAAGATCGAAGGTTCTTGAATGCCTATCTATAGTCGAAATATTTAATGAAAATATAAATAACGTCCAACGCCCTCAATTAGGTTCACTCACTCACTCATCAAAACAAGTAGACTCCTCCTCCACTGGTAGAGAGAGAGAGAGAGGGGTTTAAAAGCTCCCAACACCACTTCGGCTATTAAAAACAACCCACGTCTCATGACCTAATCAATTTGGTCACCTTTCGAACTACTACAAAACTTTTAAAGCTCACAACGGCCCTTACCTATTTAAAACCCACCACATTTTTATGAGGACGAGATATTACTCCGATAGTATTCCCTCTTTCACACTCGTTTTTTTTTTAAGGAATCAAGTGGCTTCAACTGAATTTTGGTGTCCCGAAATGACCACTAGGGCTGATTTGGCAAAAAAAAAAAAAACTTGTTTTTTGGTTTATTTGGGAGGAATAAACCACAGTGGTTTGACAAATAAACCACATGAGTCTCTTTAAACAGTGGAATAAACCACAATTTGAACCAAAGGAGTTTTTTGGTTTATTGCTACGTAAACCAATAACACAGTGGTTTGACAAATAAACCACATGAGTCTCTTTAAACAGTGGAATAAACCACAATTTGAACCAAAGGAATTTTTTGGTTTATTGCTACATAAACCAAAAAACAAGTTTATTTTTTTTTGCCAAATCAGCCCATGTCACTATAAATCAACTACATCATTACAGTGGGATGACAATGGGGTAGGGTGGGGTGGTTTTGCCGTAGCCTGATCTGACCCGAAAAGTAGAACACGGCACCAATCTTGCCCCAAACCCGACTGGGTTAAATTCATGGGTGCTCCCTTTCTTACCACGCCTCATAAAAAATGATAAAAATTCAATCTAAAAGTAAAATGGAAAGAAATAGTTATATAAAAGGTGGTATTTTAATTTAATGGTGACAATATATGAGTATAAAATTATAAATTTTGTAATGACAAAAATATTAGAGACAAATATAATTTTTGTGACTCCGACTGGGTTTTACTAATTTCGGGACGGGATAACATAAATCAGAGCCCTACCCGACTCAGACTGGGTTTTACTAATTTCGCCCGAACCCGCCTTGCTCGTTACCTGAAAGTTTGACAAAACCCACGACGAGGGAGGTAAAACAAGGTGATGCCATTTGTGCTGACCGTAATGCTATGGTCCTGTACTATCTTTATGATTATTATTATTATTATTATAATAATTAGTAGTAGTAGTAGTATTATTATTATTATAACCAGATATTTTGGCCAGCTTTCGTGTAATTCGACTAATTCCGGCCTTGGAGATAATGACCGGATATGACCCCAGTAGCCCCAAGAGATAGCTGGTAAGGGAAATCAAATCTAAAATCTTATGCGGGAGCAAACCCCTTAGTCAGAAGGTCTAGGGTTTGTATAATCTTTCTTGGTGATATGTGAAATCCAGGGTGAGGCAAAGCAAGGTGATTAATCAATGGTTTTGTGCATGTCTTATGTAATTAAGACAATAAGGCGGAAATATCTAACACATGAGATGTAAAGACAATAATGGAAATAAAGCAGTTAGATTACGTACATATCCTGTGGGGCCATATTTATTACGTTTTTTAATACAATAAATATTATTTTTCAAAGTCATAAATGAGTTAAAATAAAGGAAAATGTTACTGCTACAATACTCATCAGACAGTGTTTGGGAGCCAAAGATTCCCTACAAAAAAATTGATATTGAGTGACAACAATTTTGTCACTAGAAGTGTGTTGCAGAAAGTTTTTAGTTATAACTTTTTAGAGAGTTGTCACTGATCCTGTAATTACTGACAATGACAACTGATCCTGTAATTAGTGACAGCTTAGTATAAAAAATTGTCACTGAATTCTTTTAGTAATACACTTTTAGTGACACGTTATTAGTAAAACTCAATTTTTTTGTTGTGATTTTTGGATTATTGAATTATTAGATGGTTAGTTTTGGATTTATTTTTTGGATAAATCAGTTTGAAATATAAAAAGGGAATTGATATTGGCACTCCCCATTTTGATATTGACACTCTCTTATTTGTCTTTATTAGGTGAAGTTACTAAACCACATTTGTATTTTGAAAATAAGAGAAAAATATAATTATAAAGTACATGGGTGATTTAGTAACTTCACTTAATAGAGATAAAATGAGGAATGTCAATATCAAAATAAGTGCCAATGTAAATTCCATATAAAAAAAAAAGGTTAATCAAATATACAAGTTTACAAGCGCATACCCCACGAAAAGAAATAAAAGAAAAGAAAAAAGAAGAAAAATGGAAAATAAAAATGGATACTCCCTTGCACAACCCACAAGGGTGAGATAGTGAACAAAACCATACACAACCCACATGGAAGCAATAGTAAACCTGCATCTAATATCCACAATGTGGGTTAGTTCGTGCTCGTGTCCCGTTGAACAAGCTATCCCGAAGGAAAGAAAGGGCAACAAAGACATGAGCACAGGTAGGACAAGGAACAATCACAAAATCTAGTAATGGTAATAACTGAGCAATGCCTCGCATAACTAAGGATATGTAAACTGTCAAATAGTAGCACAAGTAGATAAATATATACCGCCGGCACATCAAACTAGAACCTCGAGACAACCCCCGCCATCAGCCTTGTCACCCCAACAACAGACAGTCTCCTAAACCAGTAGTTCACACAATGCACAAATGGAGCACATATCATCTCCTTTTTTGAAGACCGATCTAAGTAACTCTGGAAATATCAACAACAGAGAAACTCGACCCAAAGGAGATAAGCCTCTAGTAGAACACCAGGAAGGATCACTGTTGTGGGGTAATTCACGGCGGTGCACCTCCTCGAACTTGAACCTACAACCAGAAGAAATTGGTTAGTGTACTTGGGCCTCTTGCCCAAGGACACTCCGACAATCAAGTTAGTAAACGGAGAAGAAGGGTACAAAAGAGTTTTTAGATCTGAGAGTGTGTGTTTACTGATGGGAAACGGATCCCCAAGACCCCGCGATGATGTGTACAAATTATACACCTAAAAAACTATTAAACCCTACGTGGCGGAATTAGGGTTACCTCTCTTCCGTAGACACGAGCACACGGTGGAATAGTTTCTTTTCCCTTAACCCGAATACAACACGAACAAAGCTCAACCGTACCTTACGATCTTCTGCCTTATTCCCTTATACCTCGAATCTCGTACCCGATTGTGGACTCCAACGAGATTTGTTTTTCTCTTTCTTCACGGCTCTCTATTGTATCTCGCAAAAGCGTGTGAAACCTAGAGAACAAAACAGTATATTTATAGGGTTAGGGCAGAGACTTCAGGAGAAATAAATCTGGGCTCCTTGTGTAAATAAGAAACCCTAATCCTACCAGGATTCTATTTCTTATTTCACAAATTATAATTCACACCATTAAATAATTATAATTAGGGGTGTCAAACATGTGTGCCGTGCCGTGCCGTGCCATTCAACTTCCGTGCCAACCGTGCTTCGTGTCGTGCCGTGCCGTGCCTATTTACTTCATCGTGTCATGTCGTGCCGTGCCAACCGTGCTATGTGTCGTGCCGTGCTGTGCCCATTTATGTCATCGTGCCATGGCATGCTACGTGCCATGCCGTGCCGTTGACTTAATCGTGTCGTGCCGTGCCGTTCCTTTTTTTTATCGTGTCGTGTCGTGCCTTTTTGTCGTGTCGTGTCGTGCCGTGTCTTTTTTGTCGCGTCGTGTCGTGCCTTATTCGTGCCGTGCCGTGCCGTGCATTTTTTTAGTCGTGCCGTGCGTTTTTTTAATCGTGTCGTGCCGATGCCGTGCCTTCTCATCGTGTTACTAGGGAATGCCCATGCCTGAAGGCACGGCGCGATGTAATTTGACTGGAAGAAGGATGGAGATTCATTTCAGACACCTCAATGTATACTTCTTTTTATCAATTTTTCATTATCTAGCGAATGCTCGAGCATGAACACACTTACACACTTACGAAATTAACATAGCCCGATAAAGTTATTGAAGTAAGCAATGATCGAATGTCCGTGCCTAAAGGCACGGCGTGACGTAATTTGACTGAACGAAGGGTTGGGACCAATTTTTGACATCTCGATCATTGCTTACTTCATTTATCAGTGTTCCATTATCTAGCAAATGTCGGCTCGAACACTGCGGTATTCAATACGGTTCCAAGTGTGATCACAAAACAAAATGGAATTTTTTAGGGCAAAATGTATGCACAAACACAAAGTATGTACATA
>JAXBDA010008187.1:0-15470 GCA_036023075.1 Gaultheria prostrata | reverse complement strand
AGCACGCGATTTTAGGAAGCTTTTGTGAAGGGGTTAAGGTTGGAACTTAAGTGTTGGCTTGGATTGGTGGAGAAATGAGCTTGGGGAGCTATGGAGGAGAGAGAGGGAGGAGGTGACTGAATTTTTTTTGGGGAAGAGGTGAGTTTTTCTCTCTCTTCCCTCACCACACACACCTATACACAACTTTATAATTACACATCAAGTCCAAATGTGACATGTGTAAACCAAACACACCACAATCAACATATATCTCACCAACACACCAACACTTAGTCAATCTTACCATTTCATTCAATTCTCACATTACCCCATTGTTATTTACGAAAAATAAATATAAATTTTCGGGTCTTCACACAACATATGTGCAAGAAACTTTTGGGTTTTTGGTTTGCCGATCAGGAGTGTCCGGGCCAGCTTACGTATACTTCGGCTATTTCTTATTCTGGTCCTTTAAAATGCAGACAATCCACGCCGGAACTAAGGGTTTCATAAGAAAATTTTCTCATATAGCCTGGCCCTGGCCCCAAGAAGTTACAAAGTTTCGAACCCAGAATTTTTGAATTTACACCATTCCCTGTTGCTACTTGAGCTACATCTTGGGATTTATGTGCAAGAAACTTCAAGGACAATAATATTTATCTAAGGCCAAGTTTGGTTTAATATAAGTCAGTTGGCTTATTTTTTTATTTGTATTCATTTTTTTCTCATTGGTTAGTTTCGTGTCAAAACTTTGTAGATCACTGAATCGTCTCGATGAGAGGAATCAAAAAAGTAAAAAATTATGATCCAAACTCAATTTTTTTTTTAGCAAAGACATTTAAGGCATTATTCCAGAAACTTAGCACTAAAGTCAGAATTAGCCTTTATATTTTGAGAGAATAACCTATCTCCTAAAACGCATTAAGTCAATTTTTAAGTTAACTAGAAAATAAGTCTCAAGAACAACTTGTAACCTCCCCCCTCTCCTCGGCTATTACATGCCGACATTGCCTAACCACTTTTCTTGTTTCTCCCATTTACACACAAGTTTATAAACCCCTCTCACCCAAAAAACTACGTACTTCTCCCAGAAAATACTTTCTCGTATGGCTTCTTCTAAACCCATATTTCTCTCCCTCTTTCTCATTCTTATTCTCATTGGTTACTGTGCCACGACTCGACCCGGCGGCACCGTGATGCTGGAAGGTGGCTTGGTGAAGGTATCCGATCATTCCCGGCGGATGAACAGTGAAGGGTATTCTCGTCAAGGTTTGGTGTTCAGCATATTGCCGAAAGGGGTACCTATCTCCCCTTCTGGTCCATCAAAGTGGCGCAATGAAGTTGTTGACTCTTCGCCAAAGAATTGAAATTTTTTTCTGTTTCTTTTATTTGTCGGCGAAAATCAACATTTTTAGCTGTTGTTAGTACTGAGATTTGAACATCCGTCATATGCGTTAAAGTATATACATGATACTTAGCACTGGACTATCACTCCACGTGCAATCTATGAAATTATTGAAGAATAAAATATCTGGAAGACATTGCAATGGTATTTTTTTGTGCCTTGTCCATAACCATTGTTTGAAAAGGGTTACATGTGTATGTGTATGCATGATATCGACTTTGAAAAGGGTAAAAAAGGTACATAACCATTGTTTTTTCTTGCATTATTGTGTGCTATGAAGGATGGATGGTTAGCCAATTAATACAATAAAGTTGACTAAAAAGTGATATGATGAAATCACCTTTACGTTATATCTGGATTCCTAATTTCCTATAATCAAATCACCTTTATGTTATATCTAGATTTCTGTAATCTGAGAGTTGATTCTAGAGATTCTATTCTTAGTAAGTGGCAATTTCAATGTTTAGATTAATTTGATCAATGATCACTCTAAGAAATACGTATTTATTTTGAAAATTAATAGCGATCAACATTAATTTGTAGAGTGAGCCAGAAATTCAGGATTACCAAAGACAAAGCAGGGATCAAGTTTCTGCTTAATTAGTTTAGAAACGTGCTTTCTGGTTCAATAATTAAGATCGATTTCTATTACAGTCTATTCCAAAACATAGAAATATTAATCTTAAAAAATATAATTTGCATTTTCATTCATCCTCAAAATTTAGGCTAAGACGTGGGGCATATAATTAGATCAAAATTGAATGTCTTGGAAAATTGATTAAAAATGAAGTCCATATATAACTCCATCTTTGGAGACCACGGATGCTAGATTGGGATAGGTTGACAAAATTGTACTGTAAAATCTGTTTTAGTAATAGGATATTCTTTTAAATTTTTTTGGCAACCATTAAAAAAAGATTTAAAATACAGATTATGGTGCACAAATTTGGACATAGATATTTTTGAAATGTCCAATATGCACATGATTCCACATCTATTGTGCAGGACCCACGTATATGAGACGGTTCGTTATACGTCTATGTTTGTGTCCGCAGCATTGTTCAGGTAGATTATGTGAAGGTATTGCTCTAATGGGGCTTTAGCAAGGTTTATATCCTTGATTGAGGCAATATAAAATGGGCCTCAGATTGGATCCGTTTTGGTCCGAATCAGGGCCAGCTTAACTGGACCTAAAGTGCCAAAATTGTGTAGGCTTCAAGTCCGACTCACATCGATTTTGGAACGGAGCAAATGGACTTTAAGAAGTGCTTGAGAAAGAGGAAGAAGTTGTGACCACTTTCACTTCATTTCTTGTTTGCGGATCGAGCATCTGCGCCGTTTATTTTGAGATTCAACGGTCCGGATCAATGCACTCTCTCTCCTCATTAAAAGCAAAATAAATAAATAAATAATCCGCGTGTTTATCCGAGCCGTTGGATCTCGAGATGGATGGTGCGGATATGCTCGGTGTGTAAACACTTTGTTTGCGGACCGTCCGCAAATAAGTTTTTCTTTTGTTAAAAACAGTTTTTCTTTTCATTTGTGTTGTTTCGTCTTTAGGGCTGCCCTCCCTGATGCCTTTCGGCTTTGGTTTGAGGGTATGGTTCTACCACAAAACGTCCCTGTAGCTCCTTGGTTCTTGGAGGTTTCGGAGAAGCCACTTTTTCAGTGGTACTCTAAGAGCAGCCACTTTGTGCATATTGCCAAAGCTTAGGTCTGTCTTCAATCATCCCCCGCCCTTACCCCAATGATTGGAGACTAGATGAGTTCTGTTGTTGTTGGGTATTTATTATTTTAAACTTTTTTGGATGTATATAGCATAGTTCTATTCAAAAAAGGAAAAAAAAAAATCATTTTTACGTGTTTTTGAAAATACCTTTTTGGATGTATATACCATAGTTCTATTCAAAAAAGAAAAAGAAAAAGAAAAAGAAAAAAACCATTTTTACGTGTTTTTGGAAATTTTGGCTTTCTTGGGTGTTATTGGTCAGGTTTGTTTAGTTGGTGTACTGGTTTTGGGTTGTGTTTTGGTTGGTCTCTTGCCAACCTTGTTTGGTGATCAGGAGGGCACATAATTTGTTTAAATGAACCGAGCCGCTCGTAAGCGGCTCGAGGCTCGACTTGAGTTGAGCTCTTTCAAATTCGCCTCAGCTACTAGTGACCACCCAATGGGTGTTCCAAGATATAGAATAAAGTACATCTTTCCCATCAACTCAATGTCTTTTACGAACTAAAAAATCGTACTTTACTATTTTATCATCCCAGTTTTTTAAATTGTCACAGTGCATTGTTTTTACTTTTCGAAATGGCAAGATTACCCTTGATCTTCTATAGTCTCCCTCCCTCTCCCGTTACTTTTCTTTTTCGTTCGATATTCCTTTTCGAATTTTTTATAGTTTTATTAGCAGAATTTCCTTTACATTTTTTTTAATAACCAGATGTCCGAGTCAGTTTGCGTACACTTCGATTAATTTCGGGGCTCTAGAGATAATGACGGGGCATAACCCCTAGTGATCCCAAGAGTTCGCTGGCAAGGGAAATCGAACTTGAAACCTTAGATGAGAGTAAACCCCTAAATCTCAAAGTAAAACCACTTTGCAAATCCCTTGGGGTTGACAATGGTTTAATTTTTCTTTACTTTTTTTGCTTTAAGCTTTGTGAAGTAATGGTTTATCTCGAAAAAGGAAACTAGGAATAAAAAACTATTAAAACTTTAAAAAAGTTAAAAGAAAACAAAAATAATTCATAACAAATACTTCCTTCGTCCCTTTTTTAGTGTCGACATTTTTCATTTTTGGGTTGTCCCTTAATAATTGTATGTTTTGAAAAGTTTAGGGTAAAAATTTGTACAATTATCATTTTGTTCTTTGGAAAAGTTAGTGATCAAAGAGTTAATGTGTAATAGTGGGGGATAATTTTGAAACTGAATGTAAAAGTTGATGTGAAAAGTGTAAAATAGAGGTAAAAGTTGATGTGGAAAGTATAATAATGATGTTTTTTTAATAAGTTAGATTTACGAAACAACACACTTAAAAAAAAGGACTGATGAAGTAACTTGTAAAATCATTTATTTCAAAAAAGATAAAATGTGAATTTAAAAAAAAAGATGAAAAAATAGTAAAAACCAAAAGTAACAAAACAATGTAGTGGATTAATTCCGTTTAAGCATTTCTACCCTGGAAAATAAAAATAAAAACCTATGTTTTGTGTACAAGAAATAGAAAAAGGAGTGGACCATTGTGAGTTCGTTATTTGGTAGAGAAGAGAGGGTGTTATTGTCATTTGGTTACTATTAGTGCTTTACATCATGTCAAATAGGTACAGAGTTTGCTATTACAGCTTTTCTCCCCGAATTAAAAAGCGCGTGTATTGCACCTTTGAGCACCCAATAGGTGGTCCGTAGATTTTGACATATGAAATAGCCCAACATTTGTCAAATTTGTGTGTGTGTACCCATGTTAAGGCATTGGGCTCCCACATGAATGGTTGAGGTTTTGAATCTTAAACCTTACTCTTCGTTTTTTATGGTTAAATGGCTGGAAAAAATATTTGCCCATAAATAGTTGAGATTTGAACCGACCCATATTGTGTTCATTTTTACTACTAACATTTTACGTTATGTTTCATGTAAGTTTTTTTTCCCAAGCTCAAATCAGATAAAACTAACAAGAAAAACACATGTTATAGGTACATATATATGTATAGATTTTGAATTTGATAAAGAAAATAGATGGGCCCGCGACTACTTCGCCTAGGCCCTCCAAACATATAAGCTAGAGGCCGTAAGCAAAGTCATGTCGCTTATATATCCCTCCTCCCGCCTTTGATCTCTTGTAAAACTTGTTAGATTAATAATATACCATTCGTCTCAAATTGTTGCTCCTATTTCGGCAATCCAATTTTTTAATGAACAGTATACAAAGTTGTATCCAAAAAGGGAAAGAAGTACTAACTTTTCTTTGTTAACTTTTTAAATTAGCACTTTGTTTTGGGACAGTAAAAAAAAAAAAAAAAAGAAGCAACATTTTGGGACGGAGAGAGTAAAATTTTGGCTGTTGAAAAAACAAACGCACGCTAGTTACGTATGACCTCGAGATTGATGAATTTAAGGGACTGTATTGCATATACTCCCAAAGGGAGGGGGGACGGGTTTGTATTGTATGTTTTGTTTTCATCCTCCGTTTAGTAAATGTGAATAAGTAAGCATTAGAAAAACTCCATCATCATGAGATTGTTATCGATGGAATCCGACGCGGAGACAGTTATTAAAAGTTGTTGCTCTTCAGCTACTCCGGCCTCGAATATTGAGGGGAAGTACTCTCAAGATGACATGTGGATCCGGCCTCGGATATTGAGGGAGAGAAAGCACTCTCAAGATGACATGTGGATATAAGGGGACATGTATCTAGAAATGCTTGGAAACGCTTTAAAAAATTTGAGGAAGAACAAGAGGTTGCAAATGCCTTAGCTTAAAAACATGATTTAAGAAATAAACCAACGCACTTGACTAAGCCAAATTCATGCAAACCTAAGCCAAGATAATTAACAGCCTAAACACAAACATGACATGTATGATTATACCTTTCTGGTTTGATCTTCAAAGCAATCGGCACTGCATTGGCTTGACAACGCAACTTGAATTCTCTTGAGTGGAGCATCCAGACTCAAACACAAACTCCTCTACCTCCCAAATCCCAAAAATAAACTGAGCTAATTACAAACTCTGAAAGGCTTCACATAACCCAAAAAATGCTAACAGAACTAACAGTATTCTTGAGCAATGGTACACACACTTGTAAAATACAATTCCGAATTCAACGATATCCGAAACCGTGGTTGTCTCACTCAATCAGAAAATTGCTAACCTTAACCAAAGCCCTAAAAGGTTGATATAGAGATGCTCTTATGATGCCATCTCTATGCTTGAGGGACTACTGCTATTTCTAGTCTTTTTTTCTGGAGAAAAAAGAACCTTTTAATGTGCAGTTCCAACTGGTTATTCTATGGAGGGCCAGTCTTGGGTGGGAATATTTTCCCTAGGCCAAAGTAATCATGAGTCCTTCACCAAAATATGATTCTGTATGATAAAGTTGATTGTGATCAAAATAGTGTCAAAAGTTGAACCATGATTGGTAATTTATTAAATGCCTATAATCTTATTAAATGCCTGTAATCTGTATAGTTAATTCGCAAAGAGTATGGGTTTCCTCTTGTGGGTTAGCGCGCTTTGATTTCCGATACCGAAGCAATTCCATCATGACCATGAGTTCTGATTTCTCGTACCGTAGCAACTTAAATATGACCTCGCAAAGACCGGAAACGGGAACTCTGATGTGCGCTTCTTGGTGTGCGATATCTGACCCATCGGATGAGTTTTCAATGGTTTCGATTTTATCACAGCACTTGACAGATTCGAGCCGTCTATTATCAAGATGAAATCCGAGCTGTCCGAAATCAACGGCTCGGATATGCACAGCAGGACAACACCCCAGGTCCACGAAAACCGGTTCTTCTTACCCAACAAAATCGAAAAGGAAAATGATTGGGTAGATGAAATTTATTTTGAATAATGTCATTGATAAAACAAAACAATCATAAGAAATAGGCTTGATTATTGGACTATATCGAAATTAAAGGAGACTTGCATAATGATATGTAGTACACACAACATCTCTATGAATGAAACATGCTGCTCTTCCCTTTCCACTGCCCAAATTCCAAAAAGGCAGATCAAACAAACAAAAAAACGAAAAGAAAAGAAAAGAAAAGAAAGGTGAGCTTGGAGAGAATGAAACTTTTATTAATCACGAACATCAAAACTTCAAGCTCAAATTGGACATTGCAAGGGACCAAAACTAAACCCGGATCAAGTAAATGCTGAGTTCAGGGCCCCCATGGCCATCAGGGTTCATCATGTAGAAAGCTTCCGAGTCTTTTGACCCTACAACTCTTTCAAACTTAGCTCTCATGTACATCAACTCGCCCTCCGAACCAGCCCCGGATTCATCCCCACAACCCGGCAACACTCCGGCCCCCATCGAAACAGGCCCGACCGCGTTCAACACCTTCCACTCATCGGGCCCGCAATCTTGCCTCATTGCATACCCACATTTCTTACCATTGCAATATGCCCTCCACATGGGCTCCTCAAGCAATTTCCCCACTTTCTTCTCTGTTTTCTTTTTCTCGCATTCGAGGGCGATTCGGACTAGCCCCGATGCCATTTCCCTAACAAGAACGCTTGTAGGCATCGCGATTTCGACAAGAAAGGCCGGATTCAACTTGGGATCCTCCTGGAACGCGAAATGGACGTGCCCCCTCCTGTAACCAAACAGGGTACCCACCACCCTGGTGCCCAGACCCGCCGTGTGGTGGTGCGATCGGCTCTTGCTGCCAAAAACCGCAAGAGCCGATCGCAATTTAGCTAGTCTCTTCTTCTTCGTCGGTGCCTTGGCTAGAGAAGTTAGCCCTGGCGCTGGGAAGTCGAGCTGGCGAACTTTCAGCTCCTCCTCACAAGCATGCGAGGAGGAGCTGAAAGTTAGGATTTCCTCATCGTTGTCGTCCTCTTCTTCCACCTTTCTCTTCCAATTGAAGTATCTCCTAGAGAATGAGAAAGAAGAGTCATGAGGGGATTTTGCAGTGATTGCCCTCATCTCCGAAATTCCAAAACAAAAAAAGAGCAGAGTGATTAAACTTCTCAAAGATGGGTATCAAGTAGAGAGGAATGAGAGCAAAAGATGAATATAGAAAGATTCGGTCCAGTTCTATTCTATATAGTGCTTGTATGAGCAGATTTTTTTGGGTTCTAAATTTTTTATTTTCAGCTCTATGAGACTGTGGGACTGGAAAAAAGAAAAGCCTGACGAAAGGAAGGTGAGCAGCCCTACCTAAAAGCATGAAAAATTGAGATAGGAAGTGTGTAGACACATGAGAGAGAGATGTGAACAACAGAAGTGGTCGATATGGAGAAGGGGAATAATAGAATATCAAGGGACAAACTTTGTGGAGAGCTCAGCAGCCTAGTATGGGGTGAAGGCCTTTGTGTCAAGAAAACAAGGGGCCTTTTGGACTTTGCTCAAGAAAATAATAAGGTAGGGAGAGAAAAAATTATTCATTTTGTTAAAGCATCGAACTGAAAACTAATTAGCAATGAGTGAAGAGGCCGCCTAGACTCGTATACTAGCTTTGGAGGTAATAATTAACCAACCTTGCTATTAGGATACTGCCACGTGGTGTCCATACCCTTTTTCACCATACCTTGGATGTTCAAGATAACTAGATAAGTGTGCAGACAAACGTGAGGTTAAAGACAAGTGTATAGACCCCATTTAAATGAATGATGGTAATAGGCTCTCAGAAATTGCCACGTGATGCGCCAAATGCATTAAATAATACTCCCTTCTTCCCAATTTGCTTGACTCTTTTGTGGAATCCAACTTATTAAGGGATGTGAAAACTTTGTATTGTCTTTTTTGTTTTGCCCCTAATTCCAGTCGATATTAATGAGGCCAATTTTGTGAGACTATTTTTTTTTACACTCCCTCCGTCCCAATTTCATAGTCCACTTTCACTTTTTCCATTCTATTTTCAATTGCCTATATTTTTCAATTTATAATATTTTTTAAGATTTAAAAAATAACTAGTTGAGATCTATCAAATAAGATCCATATTGCATATACAAAGTCTTATATATTACAAGATATAAACGTTTTTTTCATCAAGTTGGAGTAGTAACATGGACTATCAATTTGGGACGAAGGGAGTATGAAGCTCAAAACATTTGCAATATGGATCTTGTTTGATAGATATTATTTAGTTTTATTAGACAAAGTTTTCAAAATCATAAAAAAACGGTATAAAACAAAAGATAAATGACAAGCCAATTGAGATGGAAAAAATATTTTTTAAGAGTAAAACTGGAAAGTGACCATATTTTGATAGATTTTTTTAGAAATGAAACATATTTTGGGACATCTCAAAATAAAAAGAGGGTCCAACAATGTGGGACGAAGGGAGTATCTCATAGGGAAAGGGGAGTGGCTTGGACTAAAATAATATATACTCCCTCCGTCCCATTTTGTTTGTCAATTTTTGATAATCGTATCAGTTTTCGATTGCTTATATCCTTTAATAATGATCTCCTAATATATGCAATATGGATCTTGTTTGATAGTTCACGATTAATTCTATTATACAAAGTTTTTAAAACCGTGAAAAATATTATAGATTGAAAGATATAAGTAATTTAAGGCGTAGCAGAAAATGGAATAATTGATAAACAAATTGGGATGGAGGGAGATACATTTTTTTTCACGGGACTAAAATAATATGAGTTGCATTGGAAACAGTTAAGGGATGGTAAAGGCCACACCAAACTGTACCAACCAAGAAGCCCACTTGACTGGCCACTTCTCCCAACCACAACTATAAGTGTACTAATACACAATTATCAATGAGGACCCCATTAATTAGGCCAGTACCCCCATATAGGGTTCGGTATAATGGACTTTATTACTATGAGAGATTATTCAATATTGTTGGGCCACATTACGTAGTGCCAGAGACATCAACCACACGTTTGAGTGGACGCTACACACTTGTTTTGGATCCCATATTAAATATGTGGTGAATAATGATCACGGAGTACTACACGACGGTGTACTCTTATGATCCTACTTTGCTCCTTTTATTGTAAAGAAAAATGAATTTCTGCCCTAGTGTGCATAAGCTATAGTTTTTCATAGCCAGGTGTTCGGTCAGTTTACGTGCACATTAAGTAGTTTCATAATTTTGAAATTAACAATCTGACAAACCCTCAATGACCCCAAAAGAGTTCATAACACATGAAAGGTTCCGAACCTATGACATTAAAAATATGTTGCATTGATAGAGTGCACATAGTTTTCTATAGCAAAACTCAATTCGGTATTTGTCTCTTTCGTGCATAATTTTGAATAAGACATACCTTATGAAGTGAATGCCAACTAATATATTGGATACATATCATCTATCATATTGTCTGACTAAGGTATATTGTTGAAAAAGAAGTCGACGTAACATGAGCTAAAGAGGAGGTCGTTTGTGATTTTTGGACTCTTATTTTGGTCTGTATTCTTTCCAGGATTACCCATTGTGATCTCCTAGCTAGCCCTTTTAATCATCATACACACATCACACAACATTTGTGGTCCCTATCGTTATATTTCAAAGATGCGTCAAAACTTGATGGATTAAATTAATGGGTAAGTTTGTAATTGTGCATGATAGGACCAAAAAAAAAATTAAAAAAATGACAGTGCAGATTCAAATTAATGTCAAAAGGTTGATCTAAATTGGCCACTCAAGTCTCAAATTCTGTCTCCCGAAAAGAATGTGCTCCACAGTGCGGCAAAAATCGATCATCTAATTTTACTGAAGTTTCAACAAGGATAGAATTCAGGGGTGATTTTGTGACTGTGCGTGAGAAGACCCAAAAAGCAAAAAAAAAAAAAAAAAGTGTTCATAAGTGCAGATCCAAAATGTCAAAATGCTGATCTAATTAGGCTTCTCTATTGCCATCTCCACAAGAGAATGTGCGCCACAATGAAGAAAAAATTCATCTAATTTGACTGAAATTTGTACGAATCTAGACTAACGTAGGGCTTGAATAAAAAATAACATTATGTTTAGCTGTGACATGAATTCTGGTACTCTGTACTTTTGGAATTGGTCAGGAGTCTCCAGACATGAGTCACAACCGTCTGGACGGGAATCAATGAATGGGAAAATCAAAGTTGGGGTTTTTCTCTCATCCAAACGGGAGTCAACTCAGTCTGGACAACGGGCATGGAAACTTTCGGCTAGAGTGTTTTATTCCCTACTTTTGTGCTCCATGAAGGGGGAAGTTAGGAGATTCTAGGGTTTCATTCTTGTGGCTATTACTCTTTTAAGAGATACAAATTATTGTTGGCTCTTTGTAATCTCTTTTCGATCATAGTGAATTCTCGCCATCCCTTGCTTGTGGAGAACGTTCTTGCTTTGTGGTTGAACGAAACCACGTAAATCCTCATATTCTTGTGTGGTTTGCATGCTGTCTTGTTTGTTCCTCCATATTCGTGTTTGTCATAACACAATACTTCGATCGTGTTTTGCTTGAATGACATGAGGGCTCTTACTTTCTTTCTATTACGACTAAGGCAGCAGGAAGCTGCCGTATGGTAGCCCCGATTAAGAAACTTGAAATTTTACCATATTAACTTTTTTTTCTAGCGTATGTATTGTTTGTTGGTATAAGATTTACGCAATGAAAAACACGATACACGATATGTATCGCGATTCAAAAACACTTTTATCACCAGAGCCTGAAACAAAGATCGGCTGAAGATCTTGATCTACCACATGCGACACAGAACCCCTAACAGTCAAACTTTGTTGAATTTTGTGAACGAATTAATGATGAGTGTATGGACCCATGCATGTGAAAATAATTACAGGATAAGATAACAATTTATTGAGTGACCTAATAACGTTTACAGATCAACTAATCATGAGCTAAAACCCAGCTAATCAAAAGCAATATGAACTCAAGCATATTCAGTTGAGAGGACCCCACAAATGTATTTTTAGTATGTGAAAGAGCATATGATCTAGGACCACGAAGCTGCAACAACCAAAACCGAATTATTTGAGGCATTCTTAAACTGATTAACATAACCTTAAATCG
Organism: Gaultheria prostrata; assembly: GCA_036023075.1. Lineage (NCBI taxonomy): Eukaryota > Viridiplantae > Streptophyta > Magnoliopsida > Ericales > Ericaceae > Gaultheria > Gaultheria prostrata. The sequence continues at coordinate 3,384 of JAXBDA010008187.1, read as the reverse complement.
AAAGTCGGTTGCGTTAATGTATGGTTTAACATGGAGAGATCGAAACAATAAAGGCTTATCTACTATTTTAGTCCATATAAAATACACAAAGTTTCAATTTTGTCCTTACAAAATATTTTGTGTCAATTTCGTCCTTATAGTTTCAAACGAATTTCAATTTTGCCCTTCCGTCAAATTAATGATGGAAAATGCTTATGTGGCGAATGGAAAATGCTTAAAATTCTAAAAAAATACTTAAAATACTAAAAAAATGCTTAAAATACCGGAAAAAAAAGATTAATCACTAAAAAAATGACGAAAATTTTAAAATACTGTAAAAAAGTCATTAGACAAAAAGCTTATGAAATTTGTCTAATGACTTTTTTTTGAGATTAATCATTCGTAATTTCGTATCGACAAGAGGAATCTTAAAAGTATAAACATATGGACCGAATTTTTAAAAAGTTCATATAAGACGACACTTTTTTTTTCTTTTGAAATGGCAATACAATTTATTGAAGAAAACTTGACAATGTGTACATCAAGTTGGATTGAGAAAAGAGAGGACTTCAACCAAGGTTGGAGAAATTAAAACCCCCCTTGGGCCAAAGCCGACACTTTATAGCAAAAAAAAATTAGCTATTTAGTATTCTTTTGTCTTTAGAAAATCTTTTTGTCTAATTTGGCCCATACTTTATCGACGAGAGGAATTACTATATGAATTTTTTTTAACTTCGACCCATATTTTTATACTTTTCTAATTCCTCTCGTCGATACGAATGATTAATCTCCAAAAAAAATTCGTAATTTTTTGTCATTTTTTGGAGATTAATCATTTTTCCGGTATTTTAAGCTTTTTTTTAGTATTTTAAGTATTTTTTTTAGTATTTTAAGCATTTTCCGTTAGCCACATAAGCATTTTCCGTCATTAATTTGACGGAAGAGCAAAATTGAAATTCGTTTGAAACTATAAGGACGAAATTGACACAAAATATTTTGTAAGGACGAAATTGAAACTTGGTGTATTTTATAGGGACCAAAATAGTAGATAAGCCAACAATAAATTCTATGTAGAGTTATTTAACGGCATAGCTAGAGACTAAGAGTAGGTGGAGATCTATGATACACAAATACGTCACGACACCCGAGGTCGCGTACTCATGTCGGACACTTATGCTGTCTTGTACGTCTGGTTCGACAAATCACACGGTAAGATTTTACAGTAATATTTTAGTGGAAACACTAAATACATGATAATATTTGATATAGTTGGATCCAGTACTAGTATTCATATTCGGTCAAACAAAGGGATCCTTTGAGTATTTATATTTAAATTTGTGTGGAAAGTGAACAAACAAATTGAGGTGAGCATAAAAAACGAACGGAGCGTAGAGAGTACAGTGGACATTTGAGCCAGACATATTGGCATATAAAGAGAGAGAGAGAGAGAGAGAGAGAGAGACCCGAAGATATGAAGCTCAGCTGCCCATCAGACTCCCAACGGCTAAGAGATTTCACAATTTCGGAATGTCGTAATAGTAGAGTGGGCTTTGCAGAGAATTTTTGGAATGCCAATTCTGGTGAGCTAATCAGGGGGATGGGGATGCTTGTTTTGTAGTGAAATTCGCTGAGCAACTGAAGTGCACTAGCTGGTTTTAATTACTTCTAATGATCTCTTATATGCACTAAATAACAATTTTACCTTTGTGCCAAATTTCGTGTCAAAATCAAAATTTGGCATTAAGAATGACAAAATCCTCTAATGTGCTAAATTTCGTATCAAAGTTAAAACTTGGCAATTTTTTGGGTAAAGAGATAAAAATATATTAAATCAAAACTACCGGCCAACAAAACACCTACAACAACAAAAAAGAAAAAGAAAAAGAAAAAGAAAACCACCGGCCAAAAACCACCGGCTTACAAAAAACAAACATATAAGAAAATACAGCTAATAAATGCCGGAGCTGTCACCATGCCGCCGTTGTCGGAAGACCGGATCTGGAAACTTCATTAAGAATAACAAAATCCTCTACGCCTTTTCGCAAAATTTGACGTGAAGTTCGGCAATTATCAAATTTGTTTTATCACCGTTAAAGTGTGGGAAAGGTGGTTGCAAAGGGAAAGGTTGATGGTCATGCCAAAATGACATTTGCAAACAGAGGAGCAACTCTGCCCTTCTTTTTTTTTTTTGAGCAAATGGTACTCCAACCAGTCAAAAATGCATTTGTTTGGCAAAACTATTTTGGCATGAAGAAGAAGTAGACTTTCTTTAGGGGATTAAGCAAAACATCAAATCAGTGGAAATGGTACACAATAGAAATGATACATTCGTACTCACGCCGTGCCGGTGCACGCGTATAGCATGCTTTACGTTGCTTCTTGTCCTAAAATGACAAGTGCAATTTTATTCACCCTAATTAAAAGATAATAAATATTATATTCATTATTATTGGGTGAGATGACGTAGGTCCCACGCATGTAATACACTTTTTGACAATGATGAGATTATTTTTGCTGAAATCCACATTATCTCAACTAATAGAAATGAGTGCATGATGATAAACAAAATTAAATTCTAGAATAACAGCCTATGCTGGCTCACTTAATTGTCTGCATCCTGGCTTGTTGGCACACTTAATTGTCTGCATCCTGGCTTGTTGGCACATTCCTTGTCAAGTCGTGTTGTGCCTACATCTATGACTATCGTGCCTGTGCTATTGCCTATACTATTGTTACCAAAATTTAAGTGCTCATCGCAACTATCTATTAATACAATCGCAAAGAAAAAAAAAAAAAAAAACCTACGGTGAATTTTGCCAAACTTAATTTATGCTCAACACTTTTATAAAAATACACTTTAAGAACTACAATGAGTCAATTAAACAAGAAAGAGTGTCTTTATATGTATGTAAGTTGTATATTTAATTTACATACATATATTTATATGTAACGTCACGGTTCAATTCGATTCACCTGCAGTTGAACCGATGACCGTCTATCCGGTCCCTAACTTGGTTTGCTCACCGGGTGAAAGGGGACTCAGTGAAAGGGGGACAAGAATCAAGGTTTGACGGGCCTAAGATGATAATTTTGTACTTGGGCCCATTACGTAAAAGGTGTGACTAGTGGCCTGCATTTACAAGCATACATACTCCCTCCGTCCCAAATAGCTGGTCCTTCTTTCCATTTTGGGATGTCTCAAAATATTTGTCTCATTTTTAAAAATATCTATCAAAACAGGGTCACTTTTCAGTTTTACCCTTAAAAAGTACTTTTTTCATCTCAATTTGTTTGGTCATTATCTTTTATTTTATAACGGTTCTTATGATTTTGAAAACTTTGTATAATAAAACTAATTGATGTCTATCAAACAAGATCCATATTGCATATGTTTTGAGTTTCATA
>JAXBDA010008186.1:0-15471 GCA_036023075.1 Gaultheria prostrata | reverse complement strand
ATTGCGTGAATTGCTCAAACAATCCCAGGCAGAACCTCTTACGGTGGAAGACCAGATAATGACTATTTATGCTGGAACAAATGGTTATCTTGATTCATTAGAAATTGCAAAGGTAAGGAAATTTCTTTAGAGCAATCTAGAGTTCCTTTTTTTTTTTTTGGAAAGGTATCAATCTAGAGTTCCTGAAACTATTTACCTGGAAAATTAGTTGTGAAAAAAAGTCTACTTCCCTAAAACACCAAATTATATTTTTATTTTTTCTATGCTTTTTGCAAGAAATAGAACATTGACTAACAATATGAGCAAATTCTTGTTTTACATGAGGCAAAGAATCAATACTATTTTCATGTTTCTTCTTCAGATAAGTCCATCTGATAGCTATCACAGAAGTAGTTAGAGCAAGGAACATATTCGTAAGAAGCCAAGTTTTTAATATCCAAAATTCTGGAAAGATAAAATGCCAATAACGTACCATTTTCTATTTTCACTACACTTTGGAGCATTGTATCCATCTTTGTTTTCATATCATGATTATCATCCATACTGCGGGCTAGAAGTGTCAATTCCCTGTAGATTTCACGTACAAATCTGCATATTTTCTCTGCAAATTCAAGTTCACCATCTGATATCCGGCCAATTGCCAGCCTCATCAGCTCTCCTGTCAAGTCAGCAAGCTAAACTAAAACACTTAGGGCTTCTTCTACTACCCAAAAAGATGAAAAGAAAACGAGACAAAGAAAACACTTATTCTTTACTTGCACATGGTACCAGGAGGATACAGAGAGGGAGAAGGGACGAAATGTCAATTTGAGTATTCCCATAATACCAGAGGAATCTCTTTCCCTTCATCCACAAAATAACTGCTGTAAAGTTGAATAAACCAGGAACTGTAAAGTTGAATAAACCAGGAACACCACAACTAGCATGGTTGGTTCCTTATTCTCCCCTCAAGGGAGAGGTTAGAAGTTTGAGTCCTCATGGAGGAGGTGCTCGACTCCTGTTGTAACCACTAACATCTAACCCCTAACATCCTATGGTCTAGCACAAAAAAAAAAAAAATTTGATTAAACCAAACAAAGGGTATCACAACTAGTCTCTACATCTCTTTGTATAGAAAATGAGTAAACAACCAAAGATAGTCTACACTAACATGAGTGAATGACTTAAATACTTAATCAGTCAACCTTACCCCCAAGAGATAGTCGAGGACATTAATCTGCAACGGGTCTACTGACGGATCACTCAATGGTGACAAGGCAGAATTGATCTCATCGAGATTAAGAAGAGTTCCAGTTTTGCAAAATTTACATAGAGTCGCAGCTTCAACATATTCTTGAACCTGAAAAGATCCAACGCCAAAATGAGTCCACTTTATAAACTCTAAATAAGCTCAACAGCTAACAAAGGCACCAAGGTACAACCCCGGGAGAGTATGCTCGTCTAAGCTTCCAAAAGTCAGTCCCCCCCAGTTCTTTTACAAGTCGAGCCACATATTGTTCCGTCACAGCAGCTAGATCCTTTTCTGCCTTATCAAGAACCTCCTCTCTGTTGTATTTACTCATTCTGTTGTAGGGAAGAAAAATCTCAACATCAACAACCAAGAAACAGTTTCGGCGAATCGCAACATTTCAATATCTAGATTTCACCATTGCCAACCTAGAAAGGTGTTAAAGCATCCAACTCAAAACCTATTGGCAATGAGTGGAGAGGCCGCTAGGCTCATATACTAGCTTTGGAGGTTATAATTACCCAATGTGGGACAAACTCCAACACTCCTCCGCACATGCGACCCCTGACCCGCACGTGAGGGTCAGGTGGAGAGGCAAACAACTGATCGACAACATTGTAATCATAACAAAACATGGTCCACTTATGGCACAAAAAACGGCAAATAACGAATAGAGTCTTGTCCAAAATCCTCCGAAAGCCTAGCTTTGATACCATGTTAAAGCATCCAACTCAAAATCAATTGGCAATGAGTGGAGAGGCCGCCCAAACTCATGTACTAGATTTGGAGGTTATAATTAACCAATGTGGGACAAACTCTAACAAAAGGAAATAAGTTTATAACACCAAGCGGCGCACACTGGCATATACCAGAAAGAAAAAAAAAACACGATCTTCAAACTGACTCATGGGATTGGTGGAGAAGCTAAAGTCACAAGGCACACCATGTGGGGAAAACACTACAGTCTTCTAACAGTTAAGAGGCAAGATGCAGTAAGAAAAATCTGAGGTAAATGCACAACCAAGAAGCAACATCTTGTTACCTGTGCACCTGAAATATGACCTTTTTGCTATTGATGGTGATATCCCGACTTGCTTTTACCACTCTTTCCCGTTTGTCATTCTGTGAGACAAAATGATGAACAGCTAAGTATCAAACAGTGTTTTCCATGAATGTCAAGGCCTCTGAAGAATGTCATGTTAGCAGCAAAGTCGACTGTTAGCCAAAACAGAAAAGGCATGTGCTTTGGACTCCAGAGTTTCTTGTAAAGTTAGGGGTTCCAAAATCCTCTGTAGTCTCATAATACAAAACGCGTCCCCAGAATGTCATGTTACTGGTGTCTCGTATATGCAAAAAGTACCAAGAAAGAAACACAGTCATCACATTTAGGGGCCCCATGGGATAAGTTAAGGTTTAGGTCTTTCTTTTTGTCTTTTCTAAATTTTTATCAGATTGACATTAACTAGTTTGAATTTATTTGCTCAACAACAAGAGTCTAAAATGTAAATCTTAAAACCAAAAAAGTTCATTAAAGAAAAGAAAAGAAAAAGTCTCCAAGTAGCTGCCTTAATTGTCTTTAGCATAGTATTGTCTAAGCTTTTTGCATCTTAAGTATTGTCGTATCTAAACTTCTTCAAATTTCTGTCTATATGGATATCCTCTTCCGATTTCGTTTCTCTCGTCAAGACAAATGATTGATCCAAAATTAGGACAAAAGACTAAACAAAAGATCAGTAAAAGCAATACCTACTGTCTTAAAAGATAAAATAAATTCAGGTTACAAGTCCTACTAAGCAAAACCAATTTAAAAGCTGATAATGCACAAACAGAGAGAGTAAGCAAATTATGGGGCAACATTGTAAAAGGTGAAAATAATTGGGTTGGAAAGGGAGGGAAGCTAACGAGTTGATTGAGGTAGTCAGCGTATCTGGAGAATGCATCCTTCATGGCTGAGGATTCACCACCCGTCGCCGCCGCCGTCGTCATCATCCTTGGCTTTTTTGCGGCGCTCTGTAGAGCCGCATCTGCGACTGTCGAAAGTTTCAGAGTGGGTTAATTTGAGCAATTGTTTCAACATGCGTTAGGGTTTCGATACTGTAATTGTGCGTCTGTGTGTGTGACTGTGTGTGCAATGTTATTGAGAGAGAGAGAGAGAGAGAGAGAGAGAGAGTACGTGGGTGGAGGCGGTGGGGTTTGGAAGCCATGAGAGAGAACTTGTTGAATGCTGAGGCACAGAACATCTGTCGCCAAATTGACGCTGGAGAAGATGATTCAACATGCCCTTTGCAAGCACTTTACTGTGGTGGAGTATTATTTATTTGCTTACAAAAATATTAAAAAAATTGTAATTACCGATTTTTTATTTTTTATTTTTGTTTATTTTACTCAATAGAGTGAGGGTTTATTTCAGGCCACGAGAGAGTTTACAAGGATGGAATAATTTGTAGCATTTTTATTGATTTTAAGTCAATATAAAGTTACGTATCAACAAAAACAATTTCAATTGCATGACATATATACAATCGATAATAAACTTATTTATCCATTGAATTTGATCCAAAAAGACTGCACCAAAAATATTAAGAATTACTATCAAGTCTGTTACGTGAATAATTGAAAAATCTAGATCCTAAAAGTTATAACAAACGGGGTCTTCCCATTTCTTATTCTTTTGTATTACTAGTATTTATTTGGATATATGGACATAAATGACTTTATTATTTTCTTTTATTATAAAGCCAAAAAAATCAATGTACTTTTTAGTATTTATTTGGATATATGGACATAAATGACTTTATTATTTTCTTTTATTATAAAGCCAAAAAAATCAATGTACTTTTTCGTAAAATCAGATATTATACCGTGGAGGGTGAAAAATTATTGGGAGAATTTACGGCTTGTAACCTGATTTATGTTTTTTATTTAATTTTAAAACACTTTTAAGATTTTATTCCTAAACTAAAGGTAAATCATATTTACAAAATACGCTTTGAAGAACCGTGTTTCGTAAACAATTTCTACCGGAAAGATGACATCATTAAGGTCAGGAGCGGACCTGGGGGTGCAAGGGGGTGTTCGGCCCCTGCACTCCCCCAATTTTCTACATATTTTTAGTATACTTTGAAATTTTTTTGTAAAATTACTGAAGAGTGGCCCCGCAAATTAGGCAAAAATGATAATTATGCATCCGCCACTGATTAAGGTAGAATTTTCTCCTTCCTCCCCTTTAGTTTTCCCGAGAGAATTTTGGGTGCATATATGGCACCGCACACGTGGTATCTGAGCACTTATCTCAATTTTTTGGACAGTCTAAATTTGTTGCTACTACCTTTTTCCGTTTCCTCTAAAATTCAAAAGGTCTAAAACACTTTTGAATGATCGGGTCGCGAGACGGGTAGCCGTGGGCACCCAAGTTTTTCTCAGTTTTCCCAAATCAAAAGAGACCACTAGCGACTCTGCGCAAAATGCATATAAAGAAAAACTTTGTATGAACGCGCGCGCGACGGACATATACTTTTAGAGAGAGAGACGGACATATACTTTTAGAGAGAGAGAATGGTGACGCTGGTGGTGGCAACAACCACCGATCCGGCCTCAATCGGCCCCGCCTCCGCCCTTCTATCCATGCCCGGTTGGCAACCTGGCCCCTCCTTCCAGGTCACCCTTAAATTCCATCGCTTTGTTTCTATATGCGTTATAGAAGCCTGGTGTTTCAATTGGGGTTTGAATTTGATAGGGTATGAGAAGCTTCGTTAATGGAGAGGTGAGACTGTTGGAGCACGACAACAGTATTGTCAAAGAAGATCACTTGGACTTGCGTTGGGAAGAATTCGCATCCGAAGCAGTCGACGAGCTTATTTTCCTCAGCAGGCACACCGCCGTCTCCAACCGTCCTGCCCTCACCGTTCACCCAATCGGTACATGTGCAATATGTTGACAGCAACTTTCGTCTGATTTTTGCATTCCGCTTTCTTAGAAATGCATTCTGAAGTTTGTCCCGCGTAAAATTACACACAACACAAGTAGTAAAACAAGAAATTATTTTGGAGTGGAAGAATTAGATTCCTTTCTTTTGTGGTGTCTTGTGTTTACTGAAATGTAGTAACTGTAGAAGAAGCATAGATTTGATTTGTTTTTTCCCAAGTAATTTTTTGCCCCCTTCTGGTTGTGTGTGTGTGTGTGTGTGTGACAGAGAGGACAGTAGATAAAGGTTGGGTGAGTGTTTAAGCTTTGTAAATTTTATCGCCGTTGACGTAGGCAAATTGCTGATTGAGGTAAATTTAGTGTGGTATTATGTTATGTGAAAGTTCGTCTCTAAGTTTCTTTTCTTTTTGGTGTGGATCAAAGTCATCCTGTTAGTGCATAACAACAATCATATCTTCTTATTAATGGCTTTGTTGTTTTGGGTGGTGTAGGAGTACCACATTTGCGTGAAGGGGAGGTGGCACCGCAAGGTGGGAAGCCTGGATGGGCAGCACCACCAAGTCCTCGGATTGGGCCATGGCTTAAGCTGTTGAAAAGAATAGCTGAATCTCGTGGCCTAGTTCCTGAGTTTGAGGTATATTTGCACTTTAGTCATTGATATTGTTGTTCTATTGCCCTTGCCTGCCTTAGTCTTTTGACCAAGATTACTATTAGCTACTAGTTTACAATTAAGACAGTTAGATTGATGGTTAATTGGTTATAAAGGATTATGAATTTTGTGTGAACACTAGTCCGTTTTTCTTTTACCTTTTTTTAAGAGTTTTATTTATCAAATGTTGTGAATTGATAATGCTTTCTACCTTACACAATGTAATGCTGGCCTTTGCTGTATTTCCTTGTTTATTTGACATCACTTGTGTAATCGTGCAGACTGACTAATCAACTTGTTTAATTGTTTTTTAATTGCCCACATGATGTTGTAGTGGGAGACATTTGATTCATGTTTTCCTTGGAAACATTGTATCTTTTTGTTCCAGAATTCCTTTTTGTTTCAATCCTTGGTTGCACGGAGCGGAGGGGGGAGTTGGTACGGGGGAGCGGGGGAATCCAGAAGCTCCCAAGGTTGGGAGTGTGAAAGGAGTGTGTACATAAATTACGGAAATAATATAGCATATAATATGCATTTTTAAAAGTACAATAACTTTATGGAGGAAAAAATATGGGTTAAGTCCACCATAAGTGTAGCAAATGGGCTACTGTTACATTTTATGGTTTTCTTTTCAAGATATCATGACTTGAGCTAGATAGTATATGAATTCATCAAAGACCAATTAATAAAGCCAAGTGATAAATCCCTCTTTTTTATACAAGGATCGTACAAAAGCTCCCATCGTCGTAAGGATTGAGCTCTTACCTCAATTGGAGTGAGCTCCCGTTGGGAGCTCAGGAACGTGCTCCTAAGGTGGGAGCGGCACCATTTTAGGAGTTCCCTACGACTAAGTTTCAATCCTTTTGGTCGTCTTTTTTCACTTCAATTTTGCAAAGCAACTGCATTTTAAAGAAAATAATTAGAACTCATAAGAGGTCAATAGAGATCCTGGCTTGTCATAATCAAATTAATAAGCTTTTTTCTAACATGTATTTGGTGAATGTAGGTTACTTTGGAGGCTACCCATCATGGACCAGAAACAAATAAACCCGCAATGTTTGTGGAGATTGGTAAGTTGCTAAACTCTATAACCTGTTTTTCATTTGTAAGAAAAATGTTGCTGTTGTAAACTTCTATAGAATTTGTACTGGTTGTTGGTGGATATCTGGCAGATGGGTTGTTCCAATTTTCTTGGCTATAACCTTCGTGATGTTGGCGGAAAATCATATGTTGTTGATGAAACAACTGAGAACTATGTGCATGTTTCCTTAGTTTTCTTTCTTTATGTTATGCTAAATTTGCTCCTACTAATCATTGGTGTAGAAAAATATAGGAGTACATCTTACTAAGAATGTATAGTACGTCCGATACTTCAGCAGTTCAGCCAAAGCTCCTTCCAACCTTAGTGGTTAGGGTTGAAGAGAATGTTGATGGCTGTGGTTAATTCTTGTTTTGAGTGGCATGGGTGTGGTTTATTGAGTTCTCAAGGAATACCCACTAACTAAATGGAGCTTAACTCAAAGTATTACTCCCTCTGTTCCAAATTTCCCTTTTGGGAATTCCAACCTTTTAAGCAGACATGCAATAACTGCATTCAGTAAATGCTTTCACATTAAACAGATTCATTCATTTCCAACAGTGCCCTTATAGTTCCACTTTTGAGTGAAATGATTGCTGTTGATAAAGGGGTTATTTTGAAAGATTGAATAAATTTTGCTTTGACTTTTCAAAGAGGACAAACAATTTGGAACGGAGGAGTATGTCTTTGGCACTAACCAGGGTTGTTGGCAATCATGCCTTTTTAGCACTTCCTAATCTCTTGTTCTCTTTGTTCTTCCTGTACTTTTTACATGCTTGCATCCATTTCCGGTTTACTCTCTTTTTCTTGCGCTGGTTGAAATGATGTAAACAGTGTTGTTCTCATTTGATGCTCTTCTAAATGTTTTCAAGTGCTTTTGTGGTTATTATTATCATCGTTATTGCATAACTCTTACTATACAAACATCTTCATTCTTCACTTGAGCTGCTTGCTCTCATTTACTATCGGTTAGTACATGTGTTCCAGAATCATTTCAAGCTCAATTTTGGTGGCACCGTAGTTGGAACAAGGTTGTCAATCATGTACCGTACCGGCCGGTAGGTACCGTTTTGAAAGAAATCCGGTACACTAGACCTGTGATTCCGTATTGTTGAACTTTCCAGCCTGTACCGTCGGTTCCGGCTTCCGGCCATCTCGAAGGTTCCCGGCGGTTTGTACCAGTTAAAAAAAACAGAGAGAAACAGAGGGAAAGGAGAGAAGTTCTAGAGAGTTCCGGCCATGGTTGATCTACAAGCCGGCGAGTTTTAGATCGCAAAAAATCAATGAGGAAAAGGGTTGCAGGGGTCGAGATCTGGCCTCAATCAAGCCTTTCACCATCCTGCTGCGGGAATTTTGTTCTTGCGGAGAGATGAGATGGCCTCCCCTCCATTCTTGCAGAGAGAGAGACGGCGCTGTATAGGAACTAGGAAGAAAGAGAAGCACATGTGTTAGGTTAGTGGAATTAGGGTTAGAACTCCAACACGGCAACACGTGTGTATGGGAGAAGCCTACTGTATTTATTTCCTTTTGTGTTTTATTTTAGAAAGTGAATTATATGATAGTCTATTAAACTAATGTTATTTAGATTTGTTTTTATATGAATAAAGTTGGGTTTGGAAATGAAAGTCAAGTTTATGATATGGAATTTTTTTTTATATACATATATATATGTTTATATAAATATATACCGCTAAATCCGAAACGGTACCCGATACTGGCGGGTACCGTACCATACCAGTAGAAAAATAGGTACCCAAACCGGTACGGGATTCAGAACCTTGAGTTAGAACCTCTTCTATTCCTCATAGATTATGAGCATTTGTATATTTGAAAAGCAGGCTAATATAGGTTTATCTGTTGGAGTGTGCTGGTTAACTAATGTCCATGAGTATTTACTATGTGGTGATTGTTGGTTACTTCTGCTTTAGTAATGTCTGATTGCCTGATTGGTTTCTTCTTTTGAAAATAGGTAGTACAGAAGAGTACTGGGGGAGGCAGGATGCAGCTTATGTTATTGCTCTAGTTAAGTAGATATGCAGTTCAGTTCAATATTTGGACCTTTGATCCATCGCATCTTGGTGTCTCAGTTTGGTTCCTGTTTGAATTTTCTTGACTCCTCATTGCTGACTTGCCATTATCGTGGATTATGATTACAGGATTTTTGCATTATTGACCTATTACTTGCCTCTACACGTAGTGACAATTCTCTATCTCAAGGGACAGGAAAAATTAGAGCAATACTGGCCTACGTTTAGGAGAGCTATTTCTGGGCTTCGTATGTATCTGTAGCAATACTTTCTCCTTAATTTTAGTTTCTGTGTTGTGTTCAGGTATACCCTAACTATGGTAGATTGCCTATTGACGATAATTTCGATGGTCTACTTTTGCACATTTTGTTAAGCTTAGAATGTAGGTGTCTGTTAATCACCATATTAGGCAAATTGAGGTGGTATTTTTTTTTTTTTTCCTTTCTTTCTTTCCATCCAAAACTTTTGTTTCTTTCTCATTCTACGAAACTAATTTGTCTTCTTTGTCCTTGAAGTTAGTTTGGGAAGGACTCGGACTTGGCGGAGGAACTTCTGTTGGAAGTTGGAGCAGGTACTTTCATTTTAAGAGACACTACTGTCTTAACATCCCGGTTTACCCCAATCCAAAATCATAGCTGTTATATGCGTAACTATAACTGTTCTCAACAACATACTAAAATCCTATCTCAAATGGAAACCATGTCACCGATGATCACATCGGTGCTATCCCTCATTCTATACCTTTCTTGTCTGTATGCTTTTTCCTGCATCTATCCCCCTAGTCCTTCTGTTTTCTTTTATATAACCGTTGATCAGTTGATGACAACTCATCCAAGAGATCTCCACATGTGCCACCTGTTATTCCTTTCAAATTTTGTTTTGCTTCCTTTTGTTGTTTCTTTTATTTTTCAATAGTCTTTTTGCAAGCAATTTCACATGACGATGAGATATTTGCATCTTATTACTGAATCAAACTAATCACTCTACAAGAAGATTGTTTCTTGTTTGACATTCTTTATCTGCATTTGTTTTGGCTTCTGAATTATGCTAACTCCTACCTCTGTCATAGGGTTTACTTCTTATGTTATGGCACAGTTGACGGTATTCTCCTAATATGTCATGTGGGCAGCATTCAACCTTTACCAAAATTGACCACTGTTTGAACTTTCCGTGTTTCAGCAAGAAGGATAAAGACAAAGTTATTCTTGGTATAGGGGGTGGTCATTATGTACCTCGGCACATGGATATAATACTGTAAGTTGCCATCTTCGACCAGCTTTTTCTCTTCCAGCAATTATATTTCAAACACACTTCCTAATACTACTGTCCCGCTTGCTGATTTGAGTCATTGCGATATTGATTGGGTGACTGTGATGGTACTCGGGAACAAAAGGTTTTATCTGGTGACTCTGGTCACTCATAATCGTCAGATGGTGGGAAATGTCTCGATTCAAACCCATGCAATTTTCCATGCTTGTTGAACTGCAATTTCTTTAGCCACAGAGAAGAAATATATGATGTCTCAACTTTCCTAGGAGAAAGCTTGAGATGGAAAATAAGACATCAGTGGCTCAGTGCTTGTCTTTCTAGAATAGTCTATCCTTTTGGTTCCATCATTATCGGCTACTGTTAGAGTTTAGTTATCTTATTGTTCCTGGCAAAATGCTATTTTGCTTTGTTTTTTCACCTTCTGATGTTTGTCTAATTATCTTCTTCTGTAAGGCTTAGGCTTTTTTTTTTCTTGAATGGCAGAGAAATTCATTTATGACAAGGATAAAAGAATGAAATAAGTAAAATAATAAAAGAAAAGAAAAGCCTTGAGAGAGCCCCAGAGAGCATACAATACGCTCCAAACACCACCCATAAGCTTCAAACATCACCCTGTGCTCCCATTGTGGCTGTCTCAACCAAATACGCCTAAGCTGCTAAGCCGCTGCCTCAAAACAACTCCTAAAACATCCCCTAAAAACAGTCACGCGCATTTCTTAAATCAGCCCCAAATCTGGCCCTAAATCATCCCCAAACAGTCCCTAAATCAGCCCCAAATCATCCCCTAAGAGCAGCCCTCACACATCCCCTAAATCAACCCCAAATCTGCTCTTGAACAGCCCCGAAATCTGTAAGGCTGAGGCTAACATATGGTACATAAGTGTGTCTATCGGTTTAAAATATTTATTTGTTGAATATTATAGATGCTCTGATGAAAACTAGGGTCGTATATAGACAGATTGTAAGATTGCTTTCTCTTGCTTGATAACAAGTCATTTTTCATTTTCATACTTGTAGGAAAGATGGTGTTTGGGTGGGCCATCTTCTCTCTGGATATTCTTTGCCCATGGAAGATCCATCCCATTCAAAACCAGAAATAAATGCACAAGGTATTGGTGGGACTTGGCGAGAAGCTATAAAAGCTTCATTTGAGGCCACAAAAGCAGCCTTTCCTGGTGGGGACATTCTGGCACATCTTGATCAGAAGTAAGTTTGGAGACAGGACTTTGATTTCATTTACCATGTCATCAGCATTTTCACAAAAGAATGGATTCCCCATTTGTTTATCAAAGAAATGGTAAATCCATGTTTCTATAGAACACAATATACTACTGAGTTTTTGTTCCGTGACTTTCTTAAAGTGAGAGCAAGTGTAGAAACGTCGTCAACGTCAGACTTTCTTAAAGAGAGACTGTGAGAGTAAGTGTAGAAACGTCGTCAACATCAGAATCTTGAATGACATTGCTCTACACTGTTTTTTAGGTCCTGGCGAATTAGGACAGTGTTCCTCACTTGTGTGGTCTAAGTTGTGTTGTCGGTCCATTGAAGAATATTTGAGATATCTTAATACCTGTTTTACATTTTTATCCAGTTTTTGAGGTTTACACCTTTAATGTACAGTAAGATGTGAGTAGTAGAAATTTGAGTTTCTGCATTACATCATCTCATCTCAGGGTAATTCGTAGTCCTTTTCATGTTGAAAACAAAAAAATCCTTAAGCCAATGGCACTGGAACGGGCTATAAGCCTATAACAACTCAACTGATTGGGAAGAAGCTAATTTGGTCACTCACTCCCACTTGAAAGAGCATTTAATGAGGATATCGCTCGGGGCCCCTCCACGAAAGTTATCAGGAGCAGTATTTCTCCTGCACTGCCCTCTCCCTCGGGAGCGAGCAAGACTATCTTGGTGAATCCCTTCAATCTCACATACTGACTATGTGAGCTTTCCACATACCAATCAGTATGCAGAAGTGAAAAAGGAAAAGAAAAAGGATGATATTTTACGGTGTTTTAATTAAAAACCATAGTCAGTGTTGCTCTCTGCTCATTTATTGAGGATATGTTTTTACATTGGTAGATTTTGTTTGGAAGTATCATATCAGCTAATCAACTATATCACACTTCTTGTTTGTTGCAGGAGTTTCAAGAGCTGGCAGAAAAATGCTATCACAGCTTACCTAGGTGAGCAAAACATCAAAATTGGCAAGCCAGCTGATTTCTGCTGATGTTCTTGATCGTTACCGCAACCGCAGACAGCTCACTTATTTTGGATGAGGGAAGCTTGGCAGTGCGGTATACTATAAACATTATTTAATTAATTCTTATTTCATATCAAACCAGTATAGTTTACTGGAAGTTAGATTTTGAGAACAAATTGATAGAAGTTGATTTGAATTCTTAATGTTGATGTCCTTGGCAAGTCTTCTTTTGTGCTACGGAGAACTGAACCCTAAGTTAGATTCACGAGTATGAGACCTATCAATGACTGGAGGGAGATTTTAGCATTTGGAGATGGTGAATTTTATCAAGAGAGTGGAAGAATCAATTTTCTATTAATTTTGTTATGGGAATGAAGAGTTGAAAAATTAATTTTCTGGTTATTGGACGAATTTTTTTTAAGAAAAGTCAATTTAAGCAGGCTTAAGCGGTCTTTTCATACTTTTTCTTAAATATTTGGGTAATATTACTCAATTCCGATTCCTCTCGTCAAGACGAACCTATAATCAGCAAAAATTTGATGCAAAACTAACTAATGCAAACAAAAAAAAAGAATAAAAACAAAACAAAAAAATCCTTAAGTCAATGGCACTGGAACGGGCTATAGGCCTATAACAACTCAACTGACTGGGAAGAAGCTAATTTGGTCACTCACTCCCACTTGAAAAGAGCATTTAATGAGGATATCGCTCGGGCCCCTCCCGCGAAAGTTACCAGGAGCAGTATTTCTCCTGCACTGCCTCTCCCTCTCCCTCGGGAGCGAGCAAGACTATCTTGGTGAATCCCTTCAATCTCCAAAAAATGATCAAAAATTCGATGCGTACGCCTGGCAATATGCACGGATGGTGCATCTCGACCGTCCGTGCTTGTTACGGTCCGGATTTTAAAAAGACTCGTACATGTAAGAGTTAACTCTTACATGTAAGAGTTATTTTAAAATCCGCACCGTCGATTCCGGAAATGGATGGTTCAGATGCGTTCGTGCGCGTACGTACATGTGCGTGTACGTACGCATAGCCGGATTGATCTTAAACACTCAATGACTTGGTTGAAAAATCCAAGGCACTGGTTTTATGAGAAACATGTCTACAATCAATTGTGTTTAGACAAAAATCTGAAGACAATCTAGATAGAGGATAAAAACAATGATAACGAAAAAGAACCAAAGAAGAAGGGGGAAAAGAAAAGGAGAAAATTTTAGGCGTTCGTTGGCTTCACTAGCAAATGGAGGTCGAGTGATCTATCATTTTTCAATCCGGCTATGCGTACGTACATGCACAGCTGGCTTACTCTCAATTCCTAAAGAATTGAGGGTTTATTGGAGGGTTCCCATTTTTGTTTGGCAGACTTGTTTTGGCAGCATTGCTACTTTGTGAACTGCTATTGAGAAAGGAAAGATACAGGTATATTATCAAGAGATTAGCAGTCTTTACAAAGCATGGACACTGAAACGAAACATGGATACAACAGGATACGGGTATTTCAATACACAAATATCACCTAAAAAGGTAGGATACAGATACGGCCAATAGGCGTTTTCTATTGAGAAGTCGTATTTCAGAGAATCACGTTACACAGAACTTTCACTAATGTTGATGAGCTAATTTAGGAATTAGGAATAAGTTTAAGGAAAATGTTAACTTAAAGCCCATTGGGCTGTGGATAATAGCAAAAAAGTGTATTGATTTTCATAAAAAATGCATAGATACCGGTGAAATATGCATTGAAGTTCTAATTATTTTGTCCTTTTGTATGTATTATCCTTTACCCAGTGGGCACACATTATCCAGGCCATAAGTTTAATAGTAGTAACTATTAACCAGCCTATGAAATATATACACACACGTGCCATAATAAGGTTGTCAAAAATCGATAGATTATAGACGATGGATACTACTTTAATATTGTTATTTGTTCATCCATAGAAAGTAATCAAAAAATAACAAATACTAGAGATACGTATGCAGGATATCAAATACGTAAGGAGTATTAATATCTTATACAAACACAATACGAATACGACTCACTTCTAGAAGTATCCCTGGTTTATAGCTTGGCCCTTAATTTTTTAAGAGTCAAGATCCATGAATCCTAGGGCAGAAATCCGCAGCCTCTCCACCTTGGTTGACTATTACTAGATTAAACGATCTTCCCACTCTTGGGATGGGTTTTGGTCAAGTACGTGGGTGTATGGATCCAAGAATCTTTTGCTGTTATTTTCTGGGATTTTCTTTCTGCTGGCGACTCTTCTTTCTCTAAAATGACCTTTCTTTCCCCCTCTCAAAATTTGTTCCACATTATTGTTTGTCACGCTTCCACTTTGACCTACAATGTCTCCATCACAAAAGGGGGTGTGCCCAATTGTCAATATGTGTGTATATGTGTTAAAGCACCAAAGATTATGCTGGTTGGTTGATGAGTTTGCTCCTCACACAATTGATTAGGATTCGATTCTTGGGATTAGGTCATACTTTCTTGCAACTTAGTCTCGTCATGGATGGTTTTGCCTAGACCTGGGAAATGATTAGTCAAGATGCGCGGAAATTGGCCCGGACACCTCTAAGCCTTGAATGTGAAAAAAAAGAAGAAGGCATATTTGTGGAACTCTGTGACAGTGGTGGAACAAAACTAGGGAACCTGTAGATGAGTTTTTGGCCTCCCAATGTCCATTTCAAAGTTCAAACTGGGGCATAAATTAACTGGAGCAAGTTGTAATTGGACTTGGTTGTGGTTTCTAGGGCTATTTTTGTCCCTTCGACATGAATATTGAATAGACTTCTTTTTTTTTCTTTTTTTTTGGGTAAATGACATGAATAGACTTGTTTTGAAGTTGGGCTCAAGGAATTTGTTATATGTGTATTGGGTTTTTCTAAAAACAGCCTCCCGCCTTCAATAAAGCTTAGGAAATGTCAAAATAACTGAATTGTTCCGTATAAATTTCATACATTTTAGTGCATTTTCTCATAATCGTATACTCCTACATTCATACTCTCTCTCTCTCTCTCTCTCTCTCTCTCTCTCTCTCTCTCTCTCTCTCTCTCTCTCTCTCTCTCTCTCTCTTTTTTTTTGTGTTTTTT
>JAXBDA010008185.1:0-15474 GCA_036023075.1 Gaultheria prostrata | reverse complement strand
TGCTCGCCCTCCCTTCAGCGGCCAGGATCACGGCGAGGCCACAGCGGCTCCCCCCTGCTTTCAGCGTCCAGGGCGGTCCAAAGGGGTCACACCGGGACAGGTCCCCCCACAGAAAGTTTAAAGAGACTTTGAAATTGTTTTGTTGTTATATGTTGAAGTTACTAAAAAGAATGACATTGCTAATTAATAAAGACTCAAAATGCTAGTATAAATTAAGTTTCAAGAAACCAACCAAATTCCACTAGGCCAAAGCTTTTCTTGTTCTCTTCTTCCAAAGGATTTCCCGAGAGCCACCATGTAGAAATACAGATTAAAATAGTAAGGAATATTTGTACGGACACAAAGATTACTTGTTTTTTTTTTTGCCAGATTTCGCTTTCGCTATGATTGATCACTCCATCGGTGGTTTTCCCCCAATGTTTATCACTTATCGGGATGTTTATTTGGATTAGGAGGTAGTGGAGGTTTTTATTAGGCATTTGTTGGTCATGCTTTTAGCAAAGTTTTTTTTTTTTTTTTTTTGTGAGTAATAAGTAATGCTTTTAGTAAAGTTGTGTTCCATTATCGACATGAACGGAAGGATTAATTAAGTAGATCTTGTGGAGGGAGGTTGTCCACGCATTCGTCTTTACTTTTCTTGTATTTATTACTCAGGATTTTTATTCGGAAATAAGTCGAACACGATTTTAATGTCTCCTTAGCCATGGGCTCCAATTTCTTTGGATGATCCGCGGAGCAACATAGAACCACTGCATACAATGGATTGTATATATTGGATATCCAGGGTGTTGCAACAATACACACCCCCAAAAATTATTCCATTTGAGATTTTGTGACTCAAAATATATGAGATTTTGTGACTAATGACGTACCGTATGCACCCTCATACAGGTAGTCAAAAAATCTCATATAAGTCCACAAAATCTCATATTTAAGTCCACAAAATCTCATATGGTCAAATATGAGATTTTGTGGCACCTTATGGCCAGTCCACAAAATCTCATATGACCAGTTACAAAATCTCATATAAGTCACAAAATCTCATATTTGTGCCACAAAATCTCATATGGATCAAATATGAGATTTAGTGGCACGTTATATGAGACATGTCACATCAATATATATAAGTCACAAAATCTCATATTTTGTGCTACTAAATCTCATATTTGACCCATATGAGAGGGACAAAAAAGGCCAGAGCATGTTTAGCAAGCAAGTGAGCTCGTTGGACATCCTCGCGTGTAACCTTCAAAATCCTACAAAAAGACAGCTTCAAAACCTCCGCTCCCAAAGATGAAAAAAAAAAAAAAAAAAAAGGTTCCCAATTGCATTGTAGATTCCTTTAGATTTTATTAATTTGTGGATACAGATCCTGGATTTGTTTGTTGATGCGGATGACGCAGTGCATGACTCTGTATCTTGGTTTTGTTTGTTGATGCGGATGACGCAATGCATGACACTTTTAGTTGAGGTGGGGCACTTTAGACTTAAAAATAGGACAAATTTGTGGGGCTATTGGAATTTCAAAAACCAACTAGCTACTGGAATAGTCTGAAACGAACAATACTTTTAAGTGGGGACTTCTTTTTGGTTAAAAAATGGATATGCATATTGGCTACTCACCAAAAGAGGGTGAACTAAACTCTCATTATCTTTGTTTGAAATGGTGTAGGGTTTATAAAAAATAGTGTGGATCGCATCACAAAGTGATGTCATACTTACCAAAAAATGTATTGAATCCGTGGACGCCATATCATTTCAACCAATGATAATGAGGAGGGTGAACAAATGTTTTTCCAAATATAAGGGCACCAATCGCATACTACGTTTGCTGAGAGTATATTTAGGGGTGTTTTGGCAAAAAAAAAAAATTTATTTTTTATATTTATTGGGGTGGGAAAACTGGATTGTTTTGGATTAAAAAAACTGATTTTTTGGATATTTAGTTTATTGAGGTGGTAATTTGCACTTTCCCCCATTGTAGATCTATAATAATCCACCACACCAATAAACTATTATTAATCCAAAGCATATTGGTTTTTTGATAATTGGTTTATTCCGGATATTTCAATAAACCAAAAAATTAGTTTTTTTCCCAATAAATGCAAAATTTTATTGAGCTCAACCAATAGAAAAACACAAGTAAAGGGATATCATCCTAGATACATATTCCGAATAAAAAAACAGCTAAGAAACGATCAAACCAATGCAATCAAAACTATACAAAGCGCAGAATTTTGTCGGACACACACACTGCACCTAGCACACAGATCTTTGTTTTTATAGAAGCTTTCAAATTCATTATGGAGTTTTGGAAGGCTCTGACATCAGAGTGAAAGCGAATATACACCTGATCATGAGATGATAGCTTCCCCTGGAACAATCTAGAGTTTCTCTCCATCTATAAACCATAGACAACAACAGCCAAAGAAGCTTTAAGACAGATACATCATAGACTTTTCCCCTTGGCATTGGAGTAAAAACCATTGAAGGCAGCACATTGGTCATCAGGTATCTTATGAACAATACTACGTACACTTCACCAATATTTGTCAAACATGCTTAGGAAAAGGGCAAGCAAAAAGAGAAGAGCAGGCGATTCAGTAGCATTTATACCACAAAGACAACAATTACCATCCACCTCATGCCCCACTTTCTCAAACGATCTCTAGTACTCAATTCGCAAGCCAGGGAATGAATGACCATCTAGGGGACACTATTGTTTCCCCAGACAATGCGACACCAGGCCTGATAGGGAAACCTTTGTCTAATAACATTCCAAGCTGAATTAGCAGTATAATACCACCCACTGGGCTGTGGCAACCATACCACAGAATCTTGCAATTCAGGAACATGCAAGATATTAGGTGGGGACTAGGCAATGATTGATTGGATTGCCAAGTATCTCAGTCTAGGTCAAACCCAATGTCCATTTACTTTAATGGAAGCAACTTTGGCCTGTAAAGCCCTACCTCTGTTGACCACAAATAGTGTCGTCAAATCTATCATAACGAGAGCTAAGAGAGTGCCAGTTATCAAGCCAAAAGAAGTGGTTTGACCATGGCCAATAGATTACTTAGTACGAGGCTTACCAAGTTGTTATAAAGACTTGAATCCAAGCTTTGAGTGAGAGAATTCAAGAACTTACCCGTTGAACAAACCACTTGGTGGTTACGTATGGGAAGCGAGGAGGCATGCTCCACAACTATGTACTCCCTCCGTCCCAACTTGATAGTCCACTACGAAACTACGTGCAATTTTCAAACTAAAAAATTATGTATTTATTAAAATAATTTTTAAATTTTTTTCGCACCATATTAAAGTTCTCAATGAGATCTATCCAACAAAATCCATAATGCATATTTTTTGAAGTTCACATTAAAAGATATAAGCCGTTAAAAATGACACGCAGTCCCAAAATGGACTATTATTTTGGGACGGAGGGAGTACTGTGCAGCGTGCTGTGCAATCTTGATTGTTCAAGTGTGTTATCAATGGTCTAGATTTTTTGAAACTGTTCGCACAAACACTAAACTGTTTTACTGTTAGCGCAAACAGTTTCAAAAAGTTCGGACCACTGATTTCCGAGACGGCCGGTCAAGATTACATAACACACTACCAGCACAGTTGTACAACACGCCCCCAGATCCTTAAGTATGGGCTTCAAGACCCAAGGAGATAGGTGGGGTCGCAAAATCACCTTAGATCTAGTCATTGAAAGTACCCATTAGAGCAGGCTATCTTTGTTAAGTAAGCAATCTTTTCTGTTTTCTATATCCCGTAGTGAGCCAAGTCACTATATTCCCGTAATGACCTCAATTATGGGTCCTCTGAAATATTCATTTGAGATCGGAACCGTTCATTTTTTCATGAATGTTGAGCACATCATGGCTACAAAAAATTATGATTATCGGAGATGGGTAGACACACAATTGAGACAAATTTGTCTTAAAGTGTATTCTTCAAATGATATTGGCCATCTATATAAATGGTACCCGAACATATGGCTACCAATATTCAATTAATTTGATTTTTTTACATGAATGATCTACTCAACGTACCCAACAAATTATACGGTTCCGATCCCAAATACAGATTATAGAGGGCCCACAATTGAGGTCACTACGGGTACCCCGAATCTGATGCTTTGGCAAACTTCTCCCTCAAAGAATTGTTTCAGAACTTGGAAGCAAAATCGGATTTCTTGTCTAGAACTCCAAAACGTGAGGTCACTGAAATAGCCAAGGAATGAGGGTGATAAAGGTCCAATAAGTAGCCATGCTAAAACTCCGTCTAGGTAAGTGGTGGCTAGCTAGCTCATGCGGTCAAGGGCGGAGCTAGGATATCAAGTTACCCTGGGCTAACCCAACACATACACACACATATTTTTTTTTGGTAAGCAATACACACACACACACACACACACACATTCATATCATGCCCATGAGGGATTTCGCACTTTGCAAAGTGCCAGACTTACCTTTTCCGATCAAATTTTAACAATCTGAACCGTTTAATGTGGTCAAAATGTGTTTTTAATGGTCCAAGCGAGAAATCATAAAAAAAATGACCAGAAAGTGTTTAATCCTAACAATTTTCGAGGAAGTTTTCGTTTTGTATTTACAGAGAATTGATAGTTCAGTGATAGACTTCAGGTTCAGTTTAGATCCGTCCACCACCTCTTTTTTGTTTTTGATTGACTACATTTTTTTTTTTTTGATTAGTTACAGATTGGTTCTTGAATTGTGGGGTGTGCTATGTTTGGACCAAGATTTGAATGGCTTGGGCTAAATTTTTTTTATGGGATTGGCTAAATTATATTGGGCTAAAAGTTTACACAATTTTTTTTTTTTTTTGATTATTTTTGGGTTCCACCTGGGCTTGGAGCCCACCTTAGCCCAAAGGTAGCTCCGCCCTTGCATGCGGTAGAGCTCTTAGATGCCCCACACTGCATCCCGGGATCGAGTCTCATTCCCCCTCCCCATGTAATAGATTAGGAATGATGAATGACAAAAAAAAAAAAAAAAAACTCCATCCAGATTCGATGAACCTGAGAAGGCCTTTTTGGTTGCCTCGTAAGACTTTCATCTGAAAATCTGAAATTTTCCAACAATCTCAACCAGAGCTAGCGAATAAACCTTAAATCATAAAAAACGAACCACTTTCCGCGTACTATATATACAAATCATCTCGACATGCAATCCTCTCACGCCAAGATTCCCATCTTTAGACATTCTCATAAGCTTTACTTCAGTGCATGATCAAAACCTTACAACATTTTTATCCATCAGTTTTCCCAAACAGAATGAAACGCTTTGTGCTTATAACCACTCTCTCTATCTTCATCATCCTATGTTTTGGAGCCACAAACCAAATTCCACACCCTCTCTCTCTCCAATTCCTTCTCACTATCTTCTCTCTCCTCCTTTTTTTGATCCTAAACAACTGGCTAGTACCAGGAGGTTTTGCTTGGACAAACCTGCAGTATGAGGAAAATTCAGCTAAAAAACTTAAGGGTCCTGTGGGTTGGCCCTTGTTAGGGTCCATGCCCCAAATGGGTGCCCATGCTCATCGAAATTTGGCTTCCATGGCGACTTCATTCGTCGCAACTCGTCTCATGGCATTCAGTCTAGGTGCTTTTGCATTTTAAAGTTCAAGCCTTTTATCAGCATAAAGTTTGTGCACACAGATTTTTTTTTTTTTTTTTTGAACAGAAGTGCACACAGATTCACACACTGATATATCCAAACTTTTCAATGCACGTGAAATCCACAAAGAAAAAATAAAGAGTCCACGAGTGGTATCGAATGTGTCCTACAACATAATACTTTCACAAAATCTGTACACAGCTCTTCTTCTTTTCTTTTTTTCTGTGAAAAGCGAAATGTTTCTATTAACCTCAGAAGAGGGATAGAGATTAAAAGGACCCGAGGCCCAAAACCCAAAGGAAAAGAATGTTACGTGTACAAAAATCTGTACACGTAACATACGATTGCCTCTCCTTATTTTTTAGTGCCAACTGCCAACTTAGTACTTTCCAAAAAAATTCGGATGTAAGTAAAAAAAATTTTGCCGCAGCTTTTAGTTTAAAGTTCACTGCTAGGATGAGCTTTTTATTTTGGCAATACTACTACTTCCCTAAAAAATTACTACTGAATTTCAAAATATTTTGGGCAGGGTCCTACTTTAAATTTTCTCAAAGACAGAACCGAGATTTTAATTTAGAACGATGAACATATTAAGATTACAATAATAGCGGCTGCACGTCGCTCCAACCTCCTAATTGAGCATAAAGTCCTACGATGATTGAAACTTTCATACGAGGCTAACAATAATATTGACATTTCAAGAGTTGTATAAAATAAAATTAGTCCTAAGCTTCAACCGTTTCAATTTTTTTTGTAATTACACCTTTTTCACGAAACTATTTCTGGAGTATCCGTACTTCGTAGCTCGAAATTCATTTACATTAAAAGATTACTATTTAATGTTTTATGTAAAATTTAAAGGTGGCAGACCTATGAAGTTTATTTTTGTTAAATAAAACACATACTAGTGAGACAAACTTCTAAAATCGTTGGAAACTGGTAGTGCTACGTACTTTTCCCCTTTAGAACAGATAAATCTGTGTTTACAGATTCTGTACAGATCTGTTGTTTTGGGACTATTTCGGGTCATGCAAGGATGATCGGATCTGCTTATATTTTTTTAAATAATGTTTATTGGTACCCTAGAAAGATCAGCTAAATCGAATATTTGTAAATGCTCAATCGGTTCATCCAATTTTTAATTCAGTATTTACCGATGGACCATTCAAAAATTGGATGAACCGATGGAATACTTACTGATATCTGATTTAGCTGATTTTTTACGGAGTATAAGTAAATACAGCTTCTATCATCCGTGTGGAACTCAGAGTAAGCCCAAAACAATAAAGCTACCCAAAATATGTTATAAAAAAAATCTGTACTAATAGTGCAGTCCATTGTCCTTTGCATTTAATACTTCAGCCAGGCAGCCACTACCGTCTTTTTCGAGTTCCCACTAGGAAATTAATTTACATTGGCACCTCTTTATGTTATTGATGACATTGGTATTTCTTTTTCTCGTCCTTTTCTCTTTTTTTTTTTTTCTTAATAATTCGGTATCAGGCTCATTCGACCGAATAATCCAAGGAACCAATCAACACATACAGGAATTCATAGTACACGGATGGTTTTCGTATTTTATGTAAAACATGCATTACAAATTCAATTAACAAAATTTCATGATTTACTGTTGCTTTCATATTTCTTGATCCATGGGTTTAATTGATCTCTTGACACAATTTTTTACAATTTTGGTGACTAAATCCCAACAGGTAATATTCCTGTGATCATCAGTAGCCATCCAGACACGGCCAAGGAAATCCTCTCTGGGCCTTCATTTTCGGACCGGCCCATAAATGATACAGCCCGTTTAATGATGTTCGAGCGGGCCATTGGTTTCGCTCCATCTGGCCCATACTGGCGGCATCTCCGAAGAATAGCCGCCAGTTACATGTTCTGTCCTAAGAGAGTTTCCTCTCTTGAAGGCCTCAGGCAACAAGTGTCAGATCAAATGGTGGTGGGAGTGTGCAAACAAATGGAAGATATAAAAGTTGTGGCAGTGAGAGAATTACTTCAAAAGGGTTCGTTGAGTCACATGGTGGAGAGTGTGTTTTGGGGTAGTTTGGGTAATTCACAAGGGGAGGAGTTAGGGTTAATGGTTAAAGAAGGGTATGATCTAATTGCTAAATTCAACTTGGGGGATTATTTTGGTCTTGGGCTTTTGGACTTTTATGGGGTAAAGAGGAGGTGTCGCAAATTAGCCACGAGCGTTAATGATTTGGTGAGTCAAGTTATTGAGGAGAGGAAAAGAGAGGGAGGATTTACTGGGAGAAATGACTTTCTTAGCTTTTTGTTGTCTTTGCCGGAAGATGACCAGTTCAGTAAAACAGACATGGTGGCTGTCCTTTGGGTAAGGGCTCTCTTTCTCCTTCCCTTTTTCTTTAGTTGCAACTTTTATGTCCATTGTTGTGGATAATCATTGTATATGGAGCGGAATTAGGTTATTTGATCTGTCACATTAGTCATATGTGAGAATGCGAGAGATTGAGGCATGCTCAAAAAACCATAATTCTAATCTAAGTTGTAGGAGATTTGTAGTACATCAACAAGAAGTCAAAGGGCCGTAGAGAGAAAGCATATGACTACTATTATGAGTCAAAAGATTATGGTTGCTACATATATAGAGTTTTGATAGACAAGAGTGTTGGTAGTTTCCAAGCTATGTTACATTAATTTTGCATGAAAATAGTTTTTTGACGGTTCGTTACGTATTTCATCAAATTTAAATTAATTTAGAACTGATTGGGTATCGATGAGAAATTAATGACTTTCTCGTAGTACTTTCTTACACTGTTAGAACCCTCGATCAATCTTCATTGTTGTAACTTGTGGGAAAGAGATCGTACAATGTTAATAGAAGTTTGTAATGATGGTCTAGGAGATGATATTCAGAGGAACAGATACAGTTGCTATTCTTCTTGAATGGATCATGGCCAGAATGGTTTTACACCCAGACATTCAAGCCAAGGCACAACAAGAGATTGACACGTGCGTTGGAGACCAAAGGCACGTGCGAGATTCAGACATCCCAAACCTCCCTTACATCCAAGCCATAGTCAAGGAGGCTCTCAGATTGCATCCTCCAGGCCCATTACTCTCATGGGCCCGTCTCGCGGTCCACGACTGCCACGTAGGTGAATTCTTCATCCCAGCTGGCACAACCGCAATGGTGAACATGTGGGCCATCACCCACGACCCGTCCATCTGGAAGGACCCGTGGGCCTTCCAGCCCGAACGGTTCATTGATGAGGAAATTTCCATCATGGGCTCGGATTTGAGGATCGCACCGTTTGGGTCGGGTCGGAGAGTGTGTCCAGGCCGGGTTCTTGGCCTAGCTACGGTTCACTTATGGCTTGCACGTTTTCTGCACCAATTCAATTGGGCTCCAGCCCAACCAGTTGATCTTTCGGAATGTTTGAGACTTTCTCTTGAGATGAAGAAGCCACTGGTCTGCCGTGCAATTCCTCGGAGTTTAAAAAATGAATTTCTTAAGCATTTTGATTTATCAAAGAAAAAATGAAAGGCAAGTGTTCCACACTGTACCCAACGGTCTAGTCTCATTCCCTCATTCTATGTAATAGATTAGGAATGACGAATGACAAAAAAACAAAAGAAAAGGAGAAAAAAGTCAGGAAAATACTGGGGTTATAACAAGTGGTGGCGGTGTTTTTTCTTTAAGTCAACTATTATTATCTGGTTAAGGCTTTAGGTTGCTCCATTTAATTAGAAGATGTTTTTAATGTAAATTTGGAAACATTGTGACTAGATGAGCTACGAAAACGAGCGCCTATTGAAGAGATGTGCCTTCAAATGACCTTGTTTCGAGCCCGAAAATACAGTTCAGACCGTTCATATAATAATTTCAACTTGTTGAACAATCATGCAAAAATAAATTTAATTAGAAATCGGCAAAGTAGTTAGCAAATCAAATTTATCTTCAATAAATGACTAACAAGTACAAAAATATTTAGATTCCATCGCATAATTACCAGTGTTTGATCAACTTAATATTTTGCAGAAGTGTTCTACACTTTGAGTTCTACAAAGTGAACAATCAGGATCGTTATAAAGTCCTTTCACTCTGTTTCCATTATCATTTTTTTTTTTTTGAGTAATCCTTAGGAATAAGTTTTTCCATAATAAATTTTTGAGAGAAGAACCATAGCTCGATCATGAAGAATATTTGAAAAGTGTCAGTCTTCAATTACTTTTTCCTTACTGTGGTCTAATCTGAGGAGTAGAGAATGCGACCCTATTATAAGACTTTAACCCAAAACAAGAGCATCTTACCACTTAGGCTACCTTTTGTTCTCGTTTTGTATTGCTTCATTTCAGTCGTTTTGATGAATAAAAAATTAAGTGAGTTCAGATAATATGTACCAATTTGGTGGAAGGAGATGCTAGTCAAAAGGAAACAAAAATTTGGTTTATTTTTTATTTGTGTTATCATTCTTGTTTCTAAACTATTCCATGCATCCACAATTTCCTTTTTTGTATTTTTGTGATTCAATATTCTCTAATGATCCTCAATAGGTCGTATAGCGATTAGGTGATTCAATATTCAGATTCAGAAATGACACTACTACAAAAACAGATAAAGATCTCGGTTATTTAGTGTGATCTTTCACTTTTAATCTCACATCCAAAACCGTGGTCTATCAAGGCGTAACCAAAAGTCCTTTTTTTTTAATCACGGTTTTTAACCGTGATAAAAAGCCCTTAAAACTTAGATTAATTCTATAAAAGTGTGATCAATAAGGTATTTAAGACCTCGGTTTATAAAAAACCGTGATCTTTGTGTAGTATACAATCTCAGTTTTTAGTAAAACCGTGACCTTTTATCATTTAACATCTCAGTTTTTAATAAAACCGTGACCTTTTAACAATTTTTTTAGGTCTCGGTTTATTAATATAAAAAAGTGTGACCTTTGTGTAGTATACAATCTCAGTTTTTAGTAAAACCGTGACCTTTTAACATTTAACATCTCACTTTTTTGTAAAACCGTGACCTTTTATGGTAGTTTAGGTCTCAGTTTATGAATAAAAAAAAACCGTGGTCTATAATTCCTTGAAGGACCTCATTTTTTAGAGAAAAATGTGATTTTTTTTTTCATTACAGAGATCAAAGACTAATTAATTAATTAGCATGAAAACAATAGTAACCAAATTATACCAAGCAATCAAAGACTAATTAATACCAAACTTGTGCGAAAGTGAAATATATTATCCTTCAATACCAAACTTGTGCATACTGTTCAACATCAAAAGAAGTAGCAAAATAAAGGAAACTGTAGCAACAATAATCTACATCACTCCTTCGAGTTCCTTGTGAAACAGCTGTACAGACCAAATCTCATGAACAATGACCAACATATCATAAAGGCAATGACCAATATCAACAGATCATGGCATAGCAGCAGCAAGACAAGCAATAGAGGATTTGAGTAGTGCCATCTGCAAGTAATAAAGGAGATTATGGTTAGCAACAGACACACTACGAGAAACCAATACCATTTCCGCCATTTCATGAACAATGACCAACATTGACGTAAACTTGTATCAGACCAAATCTCTTCAAAGTTTCAAGAGTTCTATTTTTTCTACTATAACCAAGATTCCAATTTACTTCAAAAAGAGAAACACTGGAAAAGAGAAAAAATTGCAGACTACTTCAATGACAGTAACACTTGATGTGTGAGAATGCTGAACTGGTGGTGTACCAACAAATTGCTGACAGGAACACTACAAGTGAAAGAATATGCAATGTGACAAGCAGGTTGAACTAGAGGCATACATAAAGGCAAACTACCTTTTAACAGCTATGAACAAATTTCTGCCATTCGCCTCATTTAACAGACAGACAACTACTACAGATATGATTCATCGCATATTAACTGATAGCCGAAAGTACAAAACTGGAATAAATCTCAGTCTGAGTATCCAAAACATTCCAGACTACTTCGAAACTTGAATGAATCTCTTTCTGAGTATCCAAAACATTTCAGACTCACCATTTCCACAAACGAAAATATAGATAGAGGGCCAAAGACAAAAATAGAAGGGGACACAACTCCTCTAAAAAACAGATCAATAATAAAGAAAAGAGGACATACACACCTCACCATATTCACTACCTTAGTCCCATACCCATCATCCCAAAATACTTCCAGTTTTTGTAAAGCAAGACCCTCTCCCTTCTTATTCTCACCAACACTTAAACTCAACTTGTCATTCCCGAAACCAATCAAGTACCCAATCCTCTCTTTCTCCCCAGTAGAAGAAACTCCATTGACTCTAATAGAATCCGTGGACAACACCACTGAATCCCGCCCACTGCCTAAACTCTTGGCTTGAACTCGAAACCGTGACTTAAACTCTGAATTCACAACTACCTAAGGTGATAAACAGAAAGCTGTTGTAAGTGATTCCATGGATTCTTAAATTTGGGGAAACCTAACACACGATTGTAAGTTAGAAAGGAAAACAGATCATTGCTACCAATTTTGTTTAATTGGCATGACCCATATGTGCCAAAATCAGTGTTGAATATGCCAAAATCGTGAAAGCTAGCACTCAGCAATTGACTATAGAATAGGAACTACTCTTAAGACACAGGATACATGGTACCAGTGCATGCACTTGGTCTGGTTGGCCAATGGACAGTAGCAACAAGCATCAATAATTACTATGTATTTCAGAAAAAAAAAAAATTGTTTAATACCCAGCCCATGCATCTAACCAAACTGTTCTGATTTCTTTCTCGTTTTATGCTCTCTCGCATTTTGTGATCAACGAAAAGATATATCAAACAAAAATACTCTGTCCAATCCCTATTCACACACACACACATACCTCATATATCAAGTTCCAGAATGAAATTCATCTACTCAACTCGTACTTCATCGATCTCGGCTTGGGTGTAAGTCTCTTTCCATTTGTTTTGCTGGAAATCAGTCAAACAACAGGGTCTACTAACCATTAAACCCTAAGTAAAAACGAAATCAACAGAATGGAAGCCGGAGCTCCGAAATTCAAAACTGAACTTTCATATTAATCCGAACGTATAGAATCCAAATCCAAAACAGAAAAAGTAATAGCAGAGATCAACAACGAACATATCAAATGAATCTTCAATAGCACATAAATTGGTCCGTATTAAACAACAATCGCAATTCTGCCACAAGTGAGGAACAAGAAAGAGGGGAAATGGATTTTTTGTAAAGATGAAGTAGACTCACCAACTCAGTACTGAAGCAGCCGTAGCAAAAGCGAGAGTAGAGCCGCCGTAGAAAAAGAAATTCAGCCGAATGACAATGAGAAACTAAGACGATGAAATCATTTGAAAAGGACATTCGTAAACTGAATAGTATACCCGGAGAAGCGAGTCCTGCTCGGTGTTCCGATTCCTTCAGTTTCTGAGCAACAACCTGAGAAAATTACAGAACCAAGAGATGAAGTAGAGATGATAGGATGAAGAATCTGAGAAGATGAAGTAGAATGACGAGATGTAGACTCACCAACGAAAGTAGAAGGGGCCGCCGCACCTCTCCTTCAACAACCTGAGAAAATTTTGCCGCTAGGTTACAGAATGGTAAGCTGAAGGAGAGAAATCGATTAGAGAGTACAATTTTGGGGGGAAATCCGATTTTGGGGCAAATCGAATCGCGGTCTCAATATTGGGTGGAAGTTCATCTTGAGGATTACAGTCTCAGTTTGTGAGGAAACGAGACCTTCTAAGGTTTTTTTATTATTATTATTGAGATGTTATAAGTATACCATCACGGTTTAAGCAAACGAGACCTAAATTTTTTAAATAGTCACAGTTTTTTTTTAAACGAGATATATATTTTATATACAATCTCAGTTTTTAGAGACTGAGATCTATTATCTTAATTACAATCTCAGTTTTTAAATTATTGAGAGTAAAAAAAAATTCTACCTCAGTTTTTCAATATAACTGAGATTAAAACTACAATCCATATATTTTATCACGGATTTTATAAAACTGAGACTTTTCGAGCGTGATCTTTATCTGTTTTTCTAGTAGTGTGAGCCCGCCCAATACATGTAGTATTTTTTTTTTTGTCATTCGTCATTCCTAATCTATTACATGGGGGGAGGGGAAAAGGGACTCGATCCCGGGATGCAGTGTGAGACATCCAAGAGCTCTACCGCTTGAACTAGCCACCACTTGTATACATGTAGTATTTCGAAATGTCTATATTAGTACTCCTATATCAATGTACACAGGTCCTATACCAGCCCAAGCAAGGGCGATTTTTCGGTACACTTGGAGGCTTTAAAATTACAGAAAGTTAAACTGGGACAAAAAGTATTCACACTGTTTTTATTTCGTTGGAAATAAAGTAAGGAATTATTTTTGTCAATTTTGTTCAAACACATTTCTCCTATTAAAAAGGGAGCATTTCAAGTAGGACACGATGTTTCCCTCCCTCCTTTTCCCCCTCAAAACGACATCGTTTTGGAGGCCAAAAAATGCACCAGCAATATCACTCAAAACAACGTCATTTTGAAGCCTAATAAACCCCTCCTCCTTGTAAAAAATCACGAAAAAAATTAAAGCTTCTCCAAACCCTTTTGCGCCTAAAAATATTTCTTGGATGCATGCTGATTGGGGTTCTTTGAAATGTGTGGAGTTTGTGAGTTGGCCATATTTCTTTGAATGTACTGATATGTGTGGAGAAGAAAACGTCGTTCGTGCAATTTTCTTTGCTTCCTCCATTGCAAGTGCTATGTAATGTCAATGGAAAAAAAAAAGCACGTCTTCTTGGCAGAGAAATCACAAAGGAAGATGAGAAATGAAAATTAATAAACCTTCCTCCCATAATGAGAATGGGATTTGGACGCCCACTTGCCTGTCATACTCCCCTCCTTTTTTTTTTTCCTTCAGCCTTTCAATTCCGATTCTTTTATTTGCTTCGATAAAATTGAATTGCCTTTTTTTTTCTTCTGGAATTCATGGTAAAAAAGGGTTTTTTTTTTGTTTGCTTGTGTAGTTTATTAGGGCTCAAAACGACGACGTTTTGAGTGATATTGTTGGTGCATTTTTTGGCCTCCAGAACGACGTCGTTTTGGGGGAAAAGGAGGGTCCCTGGGTCCGGAGACGATCCCCTCAACTCACGGGTCATTTGAAAGCCCAACAAGCAATAGAAAGATAAAAAACGAAAGAACATGCTAAAATCATCCCATTACATTGCTAGTACTATTAAGGTTAAAAAAATATATCACAATATGTAAAAAAAAAAATGTGAAGATGTATTAATGTTAAAAAAGTGTATTAGAGTTTTTTTTTTCTAAATAATTTTTCAGTATATACCTCATGCAACTCAATGAACTGTAAATAGAAAGCCAACTTAGGGGGTTGTTCTCCAATGAATTTTATGAGGATTTGATAAAATCAAACCCTTAATTTTATTCATTCATGAAAAGATTTCATAAAATCTAAAATCTAAAATCCATTGGAGAACAGATTGTCTAAATGCTAACACCACGGGCTTTGAGTCTTTGACACTACTACTAATGAATCGCATAACAACGTTTCCAACCACGTTGAATTTCAGAAAATGGGTATGCAAACCAATACGGTTAATCTCATGATATAATGCTACTTTGTCCATCTGTGTCCTTATTTAGAGCCAATAGAAACTAAGAATGCCCTTTGATGATAGGTGATGTAGTGCAGCCTATGTAACAAAACGATCGTGCAAGAGAAACACGAACAATAAGATCGACCCGGAGGTACTCCCTCCTTAAACGACCAATATATGAGTAAAACTCGTTTTCTTATTTCAATAACAACTAAATT